>JARCZZ010016751.1:0-11032 GCA_030323915.1 Brotogeris chrysoptera | reverse complement strand
CTCAACCTGTGCGAGTTGCATTCTTTTGATTCTCCTCCCCATCCCCCCGGGACTGGGGGAAGAAAGAGAGGGGAATGCGTGAGTGAGTGATTAAAACTTCGTGAGTTTTAGAGGCTTAAACCATGACACAAAGTCATAAAGCATCTTCTGCTCTCCTTGATTCAGTAGCTTTCATTATTTGACTGTGGAATGGCCATTAAGATGAATGTCATAGGATCATAAAAAAAGGCAGATGCAGCACTGGATTATGTCAGGTAGGGCATTTCCACTAGAAACAGGGAGGTGTTGAAGCTATTTTAGAAGGCATAGTTGAATCTTCATACAAAATATAGTCCCAGTGTTTGCTTTGAATAACCAGGTATTCAAAAGCAACAAATGTAAGCAGAAGCTGTTGGGATGAGTAGAGGTTTGGAAATTTTGCAAAAACTGACTGAAAGAGTTCAACTTTCATTTGAATAAAGAAAAAAAAGAATATAAGAAAGAGGGAAAGACAAGGGTGCTCTTTTCCTGGTATCTCCTCCTGCCTCTGTGAACTAGTGTGTTAGAGACCTCCTGAGCTGTACAAAGTTGTTCCAGGCTACCAGCATCCTTGTCACTTTATTTGTACTGTGATAGTATCACAATCTTGTGTCTGAGATACGTGGCCTGAAGTGTGCAGTTTTTGAGATTTTTATACAATGGCATAAGTAGGTTTTCCGTTTTGTCCTCTTTTGTTTAGTTTCCTACATTGTTTATTGGAAAATATTTCAAATTTTCTGTTTGTCTTTTTATTGTTACTGATGGTTTCAGATCTATAATTCCAAAAATCTCGGTATCAGTCATTGAGATCTTTACTATCCAAGACTGTGGATAATAATGTAATCTCACCACCATCAAAAGCACCACCATGACTTTAGCCTGTGATCAACAACCCGTGTTTATGTTTACCTGTAGGCTTTTGTTGCTTTTTTTTGATTAAAAGCTGCAAGGTCGTGTGATATTTTCAAGGTGAAGATATTCCTCTTCTTCATTACATGATTTCTCTCCCTCCTTACCCATTCATTGGACTCTATCCCTGCATCAGAACAGTCAAAATATTCTTTTAAACATCAGTGCACAATTACGTACAACTTTCCTTAACCCTGCTTTTCTTCACAGATATTCCATTACAAAAGCCCTCTACAAGATATGCAGATTAAAAACCACTTTTAACCACTGTGGTTCCTATGTTTGCAATATGGCTGATTCCTGTCAATCATATCCAAGACTTCAGGGTGCCAAGACTATCTTTTCTTTCAAGTGATCTGGATTATCTTAATCAGATGCCTATATTTCATTACAGCATATAGGTATGCCTTCTTTATTCATGGACTTTGAAAGAGAATGATGAGTGAAGTTTCTTAATCAGACGTAGTGATTAAAACTTTAGCTTTTAATAGTTTTTTTTTTAATAATTATTAGATTATAGACTCTTACTATTTTAACTTAAAGCACTGTAGTCGTAAGTAGTTCATCAATTTTAGAGAGTCTTCACGCTAGCAAAACATTCTGTTAGGTCAGTTGGTAGCTAAAAGTTTGAAGGATCTCTGGTTGAAGTGCTGAGGGCTGTTTTATGTTCCTTTTGCATCACAATGCCTTAATTTGGGGGTGTTTTTCAGGTAAATAAAAAGCATGTTTTTGCTGGAAAACTTCTAGATATTTTCTATCCTTTTCTCTGAATCAGTTAGTACAGAGGAGAGTGTATGCGTGTAGGAAAAATGAGTTCTTTGTAAAATAATCAACCCTTCTGTGAACTGGGAGCCTAATGACCGTGACCAGTAATCTTCTTCTATATCTTCCAAACATAAATGACTACAATTGTGTTATTATGAAAATAATTTTCTACAGTGTTTTAGTCATTCCTTTCTTCATGTAATGTTCCACTGTTTGAAAATATATATATATATATTTGAATCTTCATCTGCTGACAAGCAGTGATCTGGTTTGATATACGAGCTCTAGCAAAGACCGTTACTTTAAGGTAGGAACGCCAGTTGTTTCTTGTTGGTTTATTTGTATCTGGGGGGTTTTATTAGTAGTATTGCATTCAGAGCTTTGGGTGTTTGATGTTTTTACATACCTGCAGTGCAAAACCAGAGCATTTTCATTCATTAAATGATAAAAATGCATGTTGCTGGATGCATCTTTGCTCCTTCTGTTTTCTGTACATTGAGAAGTTTGTTGTATGTGTATCGTCACACATCGCACACACGGAGATAGAGCATGTAAGCCAAAGGCAGTTTAGTTGAACTTCCATAAAGTTTTCTTCGTCTTCTATGACAAATCATTCCAACAGTCTTTGTTAAAAAGCTGCTTCTTCATGAGAAAGCTTTAAGTAAGATGTGTACATAATTTTACTAAAACTTACGTCTCACCTTTTGAAGTTTAAACTCCAGGGTCTCAGCATTCATTAACCTCACAGAGGAAAAGGAGATGCCCTTCTTTTAAATTAAAACTATTAGGATGCAGTACTGTAAATATCAGACTATCAAAAACATGATTCTTTCCCTGCTAAGCCTTTAGATGACCTTGATTAAAAGGGTAACTGTTTCTGAAGCTTGACATATCTCAAATGCTGTAAAGGATCCCATGAAACCGTCTCAAGCAGAGTTAAGGTAAATGGGCTCAGAAAGTTGTCCTATGGCAAGAAATATTGTTCTTCCATGTTGTACTTACAAGAATCCTGTTTTAGGTGTTTCAAGTTTTGAATTCCAGCAAAGGTGCACAGAATGCCAGTCATGTGCACATAATATTACAATACTGATTTGAAAACAGAAATTGATGTTCACATTAGCAGATTTTCCACTTTCTCTTTACTAGGCTTATTAAATATGTCAGCAGGTATGCCTGGGCCTCACTTTAGCTTCTGGTAATTCATTTGCCTTGTTGTGTCTGCTTGATTTATGTCTGCTTGATTGCCAGAATAAAGAGGATGCCCAAGGTAGGTTATGTTTTATTTTTATTTTATTAACTCCAGCCTTGGTCTCTTGTTCACTTTCTCTTGCTTAGTGCCATTACAGACGTTTCATTTATGAGTACTATCAACAGTTATGAAGGAGCAATAAAAATGATTGAGGGTCTGGAAGGGACTGATGAGGAAAAGGAGAAGAGCTAAATATGGGGTGCCTGTCTAAATAATGATTCATGAATGACATGCTAAATATCTGTAAGTGTTTTAAGAGGGTAAATGAGAGAGGAATCAGGTAGGGTGGTTCAAAGAGAAGTAGTCAGGAGTGACTGAAGGAAACTAAGTAAGGGAAGCATTTAGGCATATTTTTCTTGTAGTAGAACTGAATACAGTAAGAAACAATCTCCCAGGGGTGCTCAAAGCAGTGCTGCAACTTGACTGGATCAAATGCACCATCAAAATGCTTTAAGAAATTACTCTTCTTTGAATCATTAATAGCTGTAAGAGTTGCTTTCGTATATGCATCTCAAAGTGCTCAGCAGCCAGTACTTAATACCTTATGACACCTTTTGTGTCAGTGAGGAAAACCAGCCTAGACACAGATGTTTACAATTTTTGACAGAAGTCACTCAGGACTTTCACCTTAAATGTTTTAGTTTGAATCACAAAATTGAGAGAAAATAAATGCTTTGCCTAGCAGCTTAGTTACAGTCTTGGTTCATGGTTCCACCCTCTCCTTCATTTCTAGATATTTGGCGCTGTGTCTGTTACCTCTTAAGAGGAAGATCCAGTCAGCATGTATAGAGCTAATGACTATGAAGTTTTTGCAGTGTGTTATTACTATTTTCAACTAGTTAAGCTATTCTGCTTTCTAGAAAATTCTTCTGCATGAACTGCAGAAAGGAACTGAGAGTGAGTCTGTAGTGTGACAACCCTGGAAGTCCTCTGCAAGTTGAACAATCTGTCAAGTTTCCCTGAGCAAAGGAGGGAGTGTGACTTCCAAAACTGGGAAAGTATTCCGATACTGGTTATCCTGGTCATATCACAAGATACTCTGAGATTGTGTGAAAAGAGCCTAGAGAACTAAAATGTCTCATTCATCCCCAGCAACATTTTAGTTTCTGTTTTACATATGCTATTGTATTCACTTTGATCTGTAGGGGATTTTTTTTCAGTTTTATCAGTTCAGCTTCCAAATAAAAAAAAAAAAATAATAAAAAAATCTGACAGCTGCCAATCATATGCAAAAGTGCTGTCATTCCCTTATAAATCCCAAACATCCTTCTACCTGCAAAGATGGATGACCTAGAAGCATTCATGGCAGTAAGGTTATTGTGATGAAGCCACACACCAGATATCTGAATAAGAATACCAGTGAAACAAGCAAGAGAGGGGAACTTGGAATACTGGAAAGTGGCTCTCCTCTTTTTAAAAGATCCAGCATGCTCTTTGTTTATTGCAGTGTGAAATTAGAAAGACAAGGAGCAGTGACTGTGTTTCCCCTACTCTGACACATTATGACCTTATTTCCTTATTAGAATATCCTACTAGCTTAGGAATGTTCAAAAAAGGTACTTCTGTTTCAGCACCTTCACAAGATGCACTTCTCAGGCGGTGAGGAAACAGGATAGGATGTCACCTCTGTAAGATGACATGGAAGAGAATTTCAGAATCACAGAGTGGCTTAAATTGAAAGGGATCTCTGGAGGTCATCTGGTCTATCCCCACTTCCCCTGGGTCAAGCAGGTTCACCCACAGCCAGTTTCACAGGACCATTTCTAGACAGCTTTACAATGTCCAGGGATGAAGAATCCATAACCTCCCTGGGCAGCCTGTGCCAGTGATCAGTCACCCCTGCAGTGATAAAGTGCTTCCTGATGTTCAGAGGGAGCCTCCTGTGTTTCAGTTTGTGCCCATTGGCTATGGGCACCTCTGGCTCTGTCCTCTTTGCACCCTCCCTTCAGTACTTATATACAGTGATAAGATCCCTCAAGCCTTCTCTTCTCCAGGCTGAACAGTCCCAGCTTTCTCAGTCTCTCATTGCATGAGAGATGCTCCTGTCCCTTCAGCGTCTTCTGGCCCTTTGCTGGACTCTCTCCAGTAAGTCCATGTTTCTGTTGAAGAGGAGAGCCCAGAACTGGACCCAGGATTCCTGGGGTGGGCTTACCAGTGCTGAGCAGAGGGAAGGATCACCTCCCTTGACCTGCTGGCAGTGCTCTTCCTAATGCAGCCCAGGATACTTTTAGCTGGCTTTGCCGTAAGGGCATTCTTGTGGCTCATATTCAGCTTGATGTCCGCCATGATCCCCAAGTCCTAGTCTTCAGAGATACCTTCCAGATGGTCATCCTCCAGCATACATACTGGTGCTTGGAGTCATCTTTCCCCTTCATCCTTACTTTGTTGAACCATAAAGAGGTCGGGCTAATGATGCCCAGTTTTTAAAGGGGAGAAGTTTTTAATGTCATTCTGTTTTTACAGACATGCTCTTATCAATTTGCACTTTGGTCCTGCGCAATTAACAAAGACATTCTCTTTTCACAATTGGCCTGCTAACATATACTTATGCAAATCTTGCCATGGATCCTGTCAATTGGACTGGACAAGTCAAGATCTGTGAGCTGGTCAGCAATCAATATATTTAGTGTGATTTTTTTAGTTTCCTCAGGAAAAGCTGATATCTGAAGGTCTTTTGATTCCTAGTATGTAAGGTGTATTAACTTTCACTAATTTAATGTCTTGCAGGAAAGGCTCTCCATTAGCTTTCACATTTTTCTTCTTTTACATTATGCTTCTTGCAAGAAATAGAGGAATTATTATTGCCATAATAAATTATCTCTTATTATAGCAATGAAACAACTTTGAGGAGAAGAATGCGGTTTTTTTATCATCCAGTCCTGAAGCCTAAAAGCTATTTTGGACTTGCATTGGTTTATTTACCAGTGTTAATTACAGAAACAAGTAATATATTAATATTTCCTTTCTAGACTGCAGCAGTAGGTGTAGAGGTTGCACCATATATCATCTGTGTTCATAGATAAGTATGACTAATGTAGTGTACATCATAAAGAAATCTATCCTGAGGCACTGTGCATGAGTCACAGAAGCCGTAGTATTATATTTAGAATAATAATCAGACAAGATATAACAGACTCCTAAAATTTTATGAGGTCATTTAGTTAAAAAGTGTATTCCCAGTTCGTGTCAAGCTACAAGCCAGTATTATATATGCTTGGATCTTTTTCTTTTTTTCTTTTAAATTCTTTTAAACAACCATGTGCATCTGAACTATAAATTACCATTACATTAGTCCATAACCTTTACAAAGTAATATGAGGTGTCTGCAGGTTTGTTTCGTGATCATATTGCCAGTCATTAAATAGAATCATTGTGAAAATAAACATCTCTAACATAGGCTGCCTTAAAGGTGAGTAATCCTTATTGAATCACTGTAGGTGATAGAGGCAACCTAAAAAAAAAGAAAACAGAAATGCTTCAAATTTTGCCAGACCCAAATGCAAACAGGTAGGAGATTTACCTGCTAAAAAAGGTCAAGAGTCAGCAAAGCTCCGTTGCTTCTGCTTCAAAGAGAAGAGGTGTTGGATTAAACACCACAGGAACTACTGTCATGAATTCCTCTCAAATTACAATCTTGTCCAGTTTCTGAGCTACTCCTAGTTCTACTAACTGAAGTAAAAGAGCAGGTTACGAATGCAACTCTTGTTATATGGGGCTTTAGGGTGTTTTTTTATTTTTCCCTTTTCCTTCTGGAGTAGTATAGCTTCTGAAGTAAAGGTGTTTTGAATCAGTTGCTTCTCCTGTACCTGATATGTATATATACACACATGCATATATATATATACATAGAATAAATGCTGCTTTTCCTTTCTTTCTTCACCCCCCGCAGCCCTCCAAAAACAGATATAAAAGTGATGGGCTGACAGAAAACAAATACATTTTTTTCTATAAACTGCAGGGTCATGTTCTTTCAGCTTGGTTTGTAGCTAGCTCTAATGTCCAGAAAAAGCAAATACTGAAAAATCAAGGTATTTTGAACTATTAATGAAATTCTATATGGAGACGATATCTAGGATTATTCAAGAACATGCTTGCTGAACCACAAATAATCCACTATAAATGAAAAGGCTTTCTAAATGTTAATATCATCATTCTTTTATACAACCCATAAACTCAAGGCCCATCAGGCTACAGGGAACCATGCAGGATTATTCAAGAGAGTCTCTTGGCATAGGAAGATATATTTCAGCACAGGATTTGAAATGTTAATGGGGAATTCTTTTTCTCTAATCCGTGTTTGTCTGCTTTTTGTTTTTTCTGAGATCTCTATTATCTATTAGTAGCTTAACCATAAACGCACGGCAACATACATTAATTTTCCTAATATTTCAGTTGGAAAAACAACCAACCAATCCACATTTCTTTTTCTGGAAAGGTTTTCTATTTAGGCCATTAATTGCCTCCTAAAATAAATCTTAGAGAGTCACCTTCATGATGTGCTGTTTGCTGTCCTTGACATTGGGCATGCAAAAACAAGAGGTTAATTTGAAGATTTTTGTTTAGGATGCTCTGCAATTTGCACAGTATACCAGATACACAGAATCTGATTTTATCATGTGGCAGCAATGCATTAGCATTAAGTGCAGTACTTTGTTGATACTTATCTTATTGAGGAAGAGGACTTTGGCCTGATGCCAGTATTTTGGTAATTAATTGTGGTGGTCAAAAGCCACAATACTGTCAAAGATTCTCAAATTCTGTATAATGCTGGTGTGTTCTAATCCCCCACAGAGATAACGATTGGGTTGCTAGGAAACTTACCTGAATTCAACAGGGAGTCATGTAGGCATCTCACCTATGGAAATTATGCATGAGCCAAAATCTGTGTTACTTAAGGAGCTACTTACCATACAATGTGTTGATTTTTGGCTTAGAATGGGTGGACAGCTGGACCTGTCTCTTCACAGAAATATCTTAATGGGTTCTCATTTGTGAGAGTGTACAAATGTACCGTACCTTAATCTAACTCCAAAGTGCAGACTTCCCTGAGACTTGATGGGATCATTTCACTACCAGGAACACACAAATCTTTAAACTGTGTCAGTGACAGAACCAGGTGGACCCTATCTGTCTTTCTTCAGTCCATCTCTAACAAATTTTTTTTAAATCTAATAACATGTAAGCAAAAAAGGGGAGGTGGAGCAAATTATTCTTTGATGTTGTCCTTTAAGAGAGCCTTAATTCTGATTCCCTTTGCCTTAACCCTGAAGACTAGGCTGTCTGTGTGTTGTTTGGTGCTGCCCCTTCACCTATGTGTCTTTCCCCTACAGCTAAAGAAGAGGCAGCTTCAAAAATATTATTGTGCCTTCCCCATTCTGTTGGTTTTCCCTAAAATCACTCCAACAACTGTAAGGGCATGACCCTCACCTAGATGATGGGATCTCTTAGCTGCTGCCCCCATGTCAGCACCACCCTTACACAGGGTTTAGAAAAGGTTTCTATTCAAGGGTGAACCTATATGATGCCAGTGAAGACACTGATACATACACCTCTCTTCCTACTGAGACATTTCCCAGCAGGACACAGCTTTACTCTGATTCATTCCTGTTACCTGCAGCTTCAGGCAGATAGTGTCAGGGTGATAATCTGACTTTGTAAAATTTTCCTCTAAAAAAGCTATAGAAACAGTCTGTGACTTGGCCAAATGCCATTGGTTTTATCCTTTTTGAATTGTACTAAATTTTTCTGTGAGCTTTCTCTTCCTGGAGTAACCATTTGGCATAGTTACCTTACCTGCTATTTCCTTCTTTTCCCTGTTATCAATATTTTTGTCTAGGATGTTGTAAGTATATAGAAAGATAAAAACCCCACTTTGAAATAACTTAGAATGCTTTGCTGACATTTCTACCCTCCCAGTTTTATGATCACTGACAGTAGATTTGCTTTTGGCAAGGGGGGGGTATGGCAGCTATCGCTTGCACTGTGCAGTCCACGTTAGCATCATTGAGATCATACAAATAGCATCAAAATATGATGTCTGATGCTCTTTGGTAGAACAATTTATTTCTATTTCTTGCTGTCAAAATAACAATAATATAAGTTTAAAATAACAAGTCAAAGAGAAAAATGAAAACAGACCTTATGGCCTTCAGTCTATTTACTTTGTTCCTCACAGTCAGTATCTGTAATCAAAGACATTCAGGATATTGATTAGGGGTTCCAAGTCTGCTGGGGAATATATTTTTTTTCAGTTTTAAGTAACATTTCAGAGGGAAAATTATGTCTTTAAACTTCAGTCAAAAGTACTCACTTATTAAACTGATTTTCCTAGAGACTTTGGAAATGCGTTTGTGGAGCTCAAGTCACAAGCTTCAGAAAGAAGTGGGTTGTTTTTTTTTGAGTATGTCCTGGCATTAAACATATCTTTTAGTCAGGAATAGCTCCTTTTAGAAAAACTACTTACATAGCCAACAAGATGAATCTGAACAGATGATAGAGAAGTATCATGGTCCTCAGCATCCCAGAAGGGGTAAATATAAGATTTAGAGAGGTTGTGAAGTATATATAAAAAGTTTCCACAATTAAAGTGATGAAAGTAATGAGAACAGCATTTTTGTTGTTATGAAAGCAATTATAAAACTGAGATTTAATAATACTATAATAATTTAATAATATAGCTGTCCTGCCTATAAAAGAACAAATCCAAAAACAGAGAAGAGACTTGTGTGATATTGTGGGATTAAATCTCGTAAATCAGAAAGATTCTCTGAAAGGTAAGCAGTTTCTATCACACCACCAGTCTTTATATAATATAGGCTATGCTATCATTCAGGTTTTATGGTGTAGGAAGGTAACTGTTCTAAACGTAAAAGCAATAATCAACATTGTAAATGTGATTATTGTTCACTGATTATTATCAAATTAATTTTTGAATTTGTCCAATTCTGCATGACTGAGTTTGAGAAAAGGGAAAGGAAGCAAGGGATTCTTGTTTTGAAGAGACCTCCGCTAAAAAGCACTCATTCTTCGTGAGGCTGAAAAAATTTGTGTTGAACTCAAAAACCCCAGAAAACTCTTTCCTTCAGATTCTTCAAGATCAAATGTTCCACTGACTGAAGTCTCGTTTAGTGACGAGCAGAAAATTGATGAGTCTAATGATCCTCAGAAGGGACATTCTTATTTCAACATAGCGGCAATGTTAATTGATGTTTCTTCTCGAGAGCTTTCAGCAACATTTTAACATCTGCTTTATTCAGGAGTAGTTTTTATTCATTTCCAGCATCCAAAACGCTGCCATGATCAATCTGTGCTGTATGACATAAAAACAACTGCAAGGCAGATTTTTAAACTTGATCAAAAAGTTACAGTTTCCTGTTATTTTAATAAAAGTTTCTTCAGTTGAACAAAATCAATATTAAAAATAGTGAATTGAAGGTTTATATTTACATCTATTTTTATGCATTTATTATTATTATATTTATAAAATATATTATATAATACATAATATAAATAATAATATATAAATAGAAAATAATATAAAATATATGTTGTTATATTTTATTATACAATTTATTATTCATTATAGATAACATTATATATTATATATTATAAAAATAATTAAAATTATAAAGATGCAATAAATTATAATAATACTATGTATTCTGTATTATTTTATATATCATAATATGTATCATCTAATATATAATATTATTAATTATTATATATTATTAATTATATGTAATTAATTATATATTGATAGTTATTATTATTTACATTTATTTTTATGCATTTATATTTATATTTATTTATTTGCTAACAAATTTAGCAAGCCGAAAATAATAAAGGCAGTGATAGAGGATGAAGTAAGGCTTAAGTCTTGCCAAGGTTGCAACTGTGTAAAACACATATTGAGCAACAGAATTACAAACTGTGAATTGAAAAAAAGAAAGCAATTATTCAGGTTCATCTGTATTCTGGGTTCAGCAGCAGCAGTCATATTTCTCCTTCTTGGTAGCTGGTGCAGCGCTGTGTTTTTGATTTTGGGGCCTGGGAACAGCACTGATAACAGCAGTGTTTTCAGTTACTGCTGGG
>JARCZZ010016750.1:0-10030 GCA_030323915.1 Brotogeris chrysoptera | reverse complement strand
CTTCTATGATGGGGCTACGGAACTGATGGACGGGGTAGAGCAGTTGATGTCATCTACCTGGACTTGTGCAAAGCGTTTGACACTGTCCCACATGACATCCTTGTCTCTGAGTTGGAGAGACATCAATTTGATAGGTGGACCACTCGGTGGATAAAGAACTGGCTTTAAAAAAAGAAAAAAGAAAGAACTGGAAATTTTAGAATAACAAATTAAGACAGAAATGAGCAATTATTCAAAACATTAATTGTCTCAATTGACTTGTTAATGTAAACTTGCATTAGGAAAAAAACAGATTTTAAAGGGCTAAAGGACATAGAAATATGCAAGCCGTACAGATTGCATTTTCCTGAGCTCAGAGGAATTTAAAAGTACAGAGTGCGTGGAGCCATGACAGTGTTTGGTACTAGTTGACAATGACATGCAGAGCATCCAAAGCAATAGTTTTTATCTCACAGAACATCTGAATTATTCATAGATTCCAACAGTAGAATAAATTTATTGTCTCCTGTAAGAGATATAAGAGGTTGATAAACTGCTTTTCTGACCTTGGAGAACTTTGTTGGCACATTAAGGAACTTTGATACATAGCAAGGTGCAGACACTCACTATGATTTGTTAGGTGCATTCTGCTGGGACTGCACTATCAGGTGAATTGAAAACAAAAAACCTCTCTCAAGAGTCGTCAGTAAAAAGACTGGCCCAAAGCAGTGGATTCTTCCCCACTGTCCCTGTGGTACTTATAAAAAATGCATGGGGGAGAAATACTGCATAACTTTTGTTTTTCTTTTGTTTGGGTTTTTTTAATTATTCTCTTTTTAACTACTGACAGCTGGAGAAGGGAAGATTTAATATTTTGTTCTCTTTTGTTTTCTGCTGTCTGCATACTTTCCACCCTGGTACCACTGCATCTGTCCCATCCTGCTTTGCTTACCAAGTATTGCTATTTACTGCATACTGAGGTTCCAACAAACAATAGCAGGGCCTCAGAGAGAGTAAGGTCCTACTGATATGTAAGGAAGGACTTGGTTCTCTACTATAGTACAAATACTCTTTAAGTGTGGAGAATAGGAAAAACTTGGTGGAGGAAAATAAATGTAGCACGATTCACAGGTTTCCTTCAATAGCTGAGAAGAAAGAGTGGCACTAATTACAATCAACACAGGCTGTTTCAGAGCATTCATCTTAATACCCCCTCTTCCATCTCTACAGATTTAGTCTACTACCCTAGTACCACAATCTTTTCATTCTCTTTTGGCTGGATAGGCCAATACAGTTAAGTGGTTAAATTACTTGCTTTTCCCAACCTGGGGGACTCAGAAGTTGTAACTGCAGAGGCGGTGTCATCAGCATACAGGACCTCCAGAGATCAGCAGTTTACCTCACAAAACTGCCATCTGTAACCCTGAATAATTAAATATAATTAATAATCAATCAGAAGCATAAGGTTAGCATAACAGAAATTGAATTGTCGCTGACGTCAGGGAAAAAGCTGCTTCACTGAGGATTAAGGAGATTGGATTTTGGTTACCTGCACACTATATTGCATGTGAATAAAATGAGGATTTTACTTTCCAGTATAAGTAGTCTATTAATCCTAATAAATGCAACATCTTTCCTACAGAAACATTTAACGTGAGTTTAGTGCTTTTACTCCTGTCATAAAATAGCACAAAAATAATGCAGAATCTTGACAGAAAACTACAGAGCCATCTTGCACAGGCTATTAAGAAAGATTTATTGTTTTCAGCTTGAAAACAACAAGAAAAAAATAAGAAGGTTAAGGGCTAAACTGCGATCTCCTAACTCAAGCAAATGAAAGCAAAGCAGGCAAAATGATCCTGCTTTTACAGCTTGTGAGAAACTGGTTGGGTAAACATAAGCAAGGCAGTGATGCTTCTTTTAATACAATATATTTTAAATAAGCAGCAGTCATTTGGCCTTTGTACAAGGAAAGAACCAGGTTGCAATATCTCATTGATCAAGTTCACTGAATATGTACACATGAACCCCTGCAGACTTTTATTGTCTAGCTTGGGAGATTCACCATGATAAGGACAGGAATTTGCTATCTAGGCCACATAACTCAGTGGATGGTTCAGAAATTTAAAATGCTACACTGATTCCAAGACACAGCAAACAACAAGCAATAACTGTAGTTACCACAAACCAGGAGAAAAAGAATTGCTACTAAGGGCCACAGTCCCTTTCTTTCAAGGAGCTACTTGTAGCTCTAGCAACTGTTAGAAACTTCTGTCACACCAGTATTTTGATGCTGGTAACTCATAAAGGTGTAGTTTTGCCCACATCCTCCTTCTGTCTTCCTGCTTTCTCTAGGAAGGGCTTACTTCAGTTGAAAGATACCACTCCATCTTTCAGCCCCTGACTGTTACTCTCTATGGGAGTCCACGGTCCAAAGCACGCTATTTATTATTCTAAAGATGGGATGGAAATATAGCTTGAAAATTTGGTTAGCCCTACAGGCAGATAGTAGGGACCAGTATATTATTTATGTATTTAAATAAATACACACACCCCCCTACATAAAACAGGAGTTTTTTCACTTTGAGGAATCTGTGTTCATAGGCACAGCTGCGGTAATACTGCATGCTTGAGCCCTAAGCAGCTTCAAATGCCAAAGGGCTAGTTACGTATGCCTCCAACAATGAATAATCAGTAAGGGATTGACAGTAAGCATAGGTAATTTTGATTGAATAGACTCTCTAGGTTCACATGGACAATTCAGAAGCCCATTATACTTGTTTAATGAACATGAGTCGAGTAATAGAGATCATTCATTAATTCACTACATTAATTGAAGCCAGCACTGTTAACTTTCCTCTTTGTGTAATTCTGCCATTATATGACCCAGCTTTATACTGTTGATATATTTAATACTCTGTGAACTGTTTCATGTTGACTCTTTGATGTATTATAAAAAATTCAGTACAATTTCATTAAGAACAGGACTGAAATGGGATAAACAGTAACTCCAGTTTTTGTGCCATCTATATTTTAATTTTCAGTGTAAAATGGCCTGCCTGACCTTTTAGAAAGCTCTATTACATTAAGGTAGGATGCTCTATTTCAAGTGGTCTATGTTCCTATTGGCATTTCTAATAAGCCTTGGAAAAGGAAAATATTTATAATTCAAGCTTGTCAATCACCAGATTCATGCAGCAATTGCAGACATTTTATGGAAAATATATATCTATCAAGTAAAAGCAAGAGAAATGGCTCGTGTAACTTTACAGCTTTTCTTGAGATAAAATGAATAGGATTTTTGAGCCATTAAGACCTTGTCTAGGTTTCTTTTCTTTCTCTGACATTTTTGTTTCCAAATCCGAACTTTGGTGACTACTGAGATAGTATGTGAATTTGCTCATTTATTAATTTTTTTATAATCCCAAGTAATTTCTTTGCCTTAGCTAAAAAGACTGACGGCATGTTAACACTTCCGAGGTTATTTGTTCTTAAGTACATCTTCTAGATTACATGTCATAATGACAAGCAGCCAGCATTGTAGATGCCAGAAACATTGCAGCCCTGTAGCAGGGTTACAGTTCATAGACTAAATCAGCTCAGAAGATATGTGGGTGGTCCAATGATTGTTGAGTGCTCAGTCCAGGAGTTTAAAAGAAAGAATCAATGAGCCACGACTGTGTAAAATAGGGGTCAAATATGTACAGCTGAGGCTCCACATATATCAGATAGGGCTATGTTTTATCTTCTGGTGTGCAACATTTGTTACTGAAATGTGGCTCAGAAACAATCTACTTTTAACAAAGTAGACTGGTATTAATTTATTCAGATTACTGTCTGCTCTAGAAGGCAGAAGGATAGCAGTACTGTTTTGAGCCATCTTCAGCATATTGCTTTCTCAAAATCCAAGTATCAACTCAAAATTGCCAAGCAGATAATAAATCAAAACTCTCTCCTCCACTAACTGCCCTTTGGTTTTGTATCACTGATTTTCTTGCCAGCACAATCTGCTCCTTCAGTCATGGCTTCCTTGCTTTTTCATCTGCATGACTTTCTACTCTGTGTTCCATAGGACTGTTAAATCTATTTCAGGCCTTTATTTCTGGATTGAGAAATAATTTTCTTGCTATGGTCTTGATTCAGTTTTTTAGACATAAAATAAGCCTTGTCATGACTTGAAGAGACAAAACCCCAAAATTCAGGTGAACTAGTGAGAATTCAAAGAGCTTCATCAGCTCAGCAAATCTAGCTTACCTCCAACAAGGGAGATAACAAGTCTGGAGAAACAAAATGTCAGTTCAAACATTAAATCCTTTCATTCTCATACTCTCACAGCTGCTCTCTTTATTAGTACAAATCTGTAAGGATTCTCTCAGTGACCCACTCTGGGCTTCCATCTTCCACTTCTGGAGCAACCTAAACTGCTTCAGCACCCTTAACACCGAGTTGCTATTTTCTCTACCTGTGATTGGAGATGGTTTCATAGAGGAATTTGATCTCCGGCTTACTTTCAACATACTGAAGCCAAAGCCCATATTATTAATACATTTTTGAGGGGGAATATAGATTTCCTTTGCGATGGGTCTGCTGCGGGTGGTGGTGGTGGGAACGTTGCTTTGAAGATGCAGAACTGGTACTATGAGAAAGCTAGAGCATGTCTGATCCTCCCATTCATGGAATGAAGACTCTTACTGCAGTCCCTCTGAGCACTTGTGAAGTTGAGGTTTCTGAACTAATATTTGGGAAATTGAAATAAGAGCAACTTTAAATTAAGGAGTGGAGAGAAAGAAGTTGTGAAAGGTTAGTGTACTAGCTACTTAGAGTTTTAGCAAGAAAAGGAAACTTGGATAACTGAGAATAAAAGAAAAGCAATACCATCAAGGAAGGAAAATAGCAGCTAGAAGATACTAATATTGATAAGAAAAATAGCAAAAGTAGACAATATAATTTTTGAAAGGATTATATTTAATCTTGTGAGATAGCTGGATATGACCATTAATACTGTTGGCAGCACAGAATTAGGAAGGAAGAATACTGATAAAACAGGATTGCTGAGAAGGGAATGGAGGTTACTTGATGTTAAGAAAAGCATTGGCAATTTCATGAAAATGACTGTGATTATGATATGGTTATTATAAGAGGGACTAGATGCCCAAGTCCTCTAGCCCTGTTTTTTAATGCTTTGTTAAAAGGGAATCTTTCTTAATTGGCATATAAAAAACCCCAACAAAACAAAACAACTTTTACTTTCCTCTCATTTAGTCTATAAGCAAGTTTTATAATTAGTCAAAACCATGGAATACTTCTTTGAAGATACATCTTTTCATTCAACTCAAATTTTTATTTTACTAAATCTAATTAAATAATCTGTCAACATTTGAATTAAAAAAAAGATATAATTTATGCTTTTTATATGTAATGGCTGAGAAACTTATGTAAGTTGAGTAATTTTTGTTCTGTTTTTAGGAAAAAACCCAATAAATCCAATATACTGCAATGTGAAGCAATATAAGTGAGAGTAGTAGAATGTGGTTTTATCCTACCTCCTAAAAACTGAAAAAAAAAAAACCCAAAAAAACTTTTCCTGGTCATTAAGAATAGCAGTTGCTATATAAGTCTTCAGCAGACTGTTTTAAGAGCGTCCATCTTGCTTTCATTATCATTATTAGTACCCTGCTTAATGCTTAAAAGCTGTATTAATATTTACAACATGGGAATGTGTAGTAGTAAATGTACCTTTTCACCCACAGTTAATCCTATCTGTTTTAGAGTGAGGACTTCATTTGACTGGGTCTGAGGAACAATTTGAAATATTGAAGATAGATTTTATTTTTGCTATGAGACTTCAGGTTTGAGAAAAGTGGCTAGATAATAATTCTGCCATTAGAACCTTTTATAACTCATTTTGTTGCTTTATCTACTAAAGACATTTTATTAATATGCAGCTTTCAGCATGACATAGAGAACCATTATACATTTTAGCATGGGGAAAGCAGTCTTTCAGATTAAATATAATAATAAAAAATAAAAGAAAGCTTTTTTTTTATTAGATCAGAAAAGGCAGCCAAACAGGTCAGTAAATGTCATAATCGTTATTTTATTTCAATCTGATTATGCCTGACAGGAAAGAAAAATGAGGTATTCTATAAAGTGACCAGGAGATCAGGCTTTAACCCTTAAAAAATGCTTTTCTTTCTGCTGGTATGTCTCAAAAATTAATCTGCTTCATAAGGTTTTCATGAGATATGTTTTCATTAGTAAGAGATGAATCTTAATGCTTAGTGAGATTTTTAGGTACAGTTCCTATTCGACAAGTGGGTACTTGGATAGAGGTGGCTCAATTCACTACATGTAGCTAATTGTTGAATAGTTAACCACAGAGTCTAAACTAATCATTTAGTCTCCCTCCGTAGCACATCAAGATAGAAAGATATTCCTTCCAGAGAACAGTTTATTTTCACTATTCTAAATACCTGGTTGGGGATAATGAGCTTCTGGAAGCAGTTTCCTCTTTCTCTCAGTAGACTAGAAGCAGCCCAGATCTAAATTAGTGAATTAAGGTTAGATGCCTGACAAGATGGCTGACAGCAGATGACAGCTCTCCCAGAAAAACCAAAGCCAAGAGCTTGTAGGGTGCTTAATTCCCAGTAAAATCAATAAGTGATAATAAGATGAAAGAACCCACAGTAGTTTCTGGAGAGAGTCCTACCTAGAACAGCAGTGAAAATATGAGGGCTGGTTAGGGAAATGTAAATGGACCTCTTCAGGCCAGAACTGGCAATCTAATAGCTGCACCATTTCCTCTGTAGACTGTAATGGAAATTATACAGATCTATGGGGGGAAAAAGGCTTATAGAATGGCAATTATTTTTTTACCTGATTAGGAAAGACCTCTTTTGGAAGAGTGTATCAAAAGCTAGACATTTCTCCAGAAAAAATCATCTGAATATATCATGGCATTTGAGTCATGAAGGTCAGTGGTTTTTTACCTCCAGTATGGACCACAGTGAGATCCCTTTGAATTAACCTTAATAATGGGCTGTATTTGTGCATAAGGTTCTAAAAGTAGCGCACAAAATATGTACGCAAAAGAAAACTTAGGAAAATATTCTCTTGTTAAAGAGAATCCATCATTTCTGCCTTTAACTGTAGCAGCCTTGTTGTACTATTAGCTTTTAACAGTTATTCAGTTCTGTTCCCAGTTGAATCAATTATTTCAGCATGAGAGCAGGACTGAACCCAGCTGCTTAAATTCCTCCCATTTTTACTTGATCTTAACACTCACAAATTTTCACTGCTGCCATTCAGAATCATCCAATTGATTAAAATATTTTTGAGCTGGATCTTTGATGAGCACCTTGGAATCCGGCTCAAGGATATTAAAACTTAATGCAACACATTCAGGCCAACAGTCCAGAAGTTAAACGAAAAGAGTCAGACTAATTTTCATGCAAAGTGACAAATGAAAGGGATTCTTTTCAGATCCCAAGGAAAGATACTGATTTAAAAAGGCTGCTTTTCCAATAACTCACAGAGCATACTGAACTCTTTGGGATTTTTACTTTCCCAGGGACTCTGAAAACTAAATTGCTATCACTCAGTTTAAATATCAAATCACATTTTATGCTTAGCAAAATTTAGAACTTGATCATAACAGCTCATTTAATATAAAAGACATGAGAAAGAAACACTAGATTATATACTCTAAAAAGCTTTATAGCATGGTCCAATTTAAATAATTCAGATTCAGTATTTTAGCTAAAAAAATTAAGTTTTATAGGACAAAGAAATGCTTTTATGCATACGAATAGGACTGAGTAAAGATCACTGAACTCTGCATTTCTTTCTATGCTAGCTCTAAAAATCCCTATCAGGGCCATTATCATGTTTTTCAGTTATGCATACTTAAGGCGGAATTCACATCTCTGACTGATAAGAATACACAGGACGTGAAATTATTCCTACACTTACTCAGAAAGACAGAAACCTGACCCCAGTGCAGATTAGAGTGAATGGACTAATAATTATCTAGTTCTGAGTGGTGTGATGCAGAAAAAGGCCCTTCTCTAAGTGCTGGCAGTTAGTGCAGTTCTGTTAGTCCTACATCTTGGGCATCTTGGCAAGCCCAGGAGCCTCGTCCTTCTCAGAAGGATAACACCGATAAATTCACATCAATCCACTGTCTGCACTCAGTGCACATATTCTGTGTGAGCTGCATTTTTCAGAACACAGCAAACAAGAACAGCCCTGTGCAACACCAATTTCGTTGGATCCCCCAGGTTCCTCTATTGCAATTTCTTCATTTACAAATGTACATTCTGGTATTACAGTTAACATGTATGTTATCATGCAGACTTACAGAAATGACAGTAGTGGTATCACCAGGCAGATATTCACAGAAATACACAACAAAGTGAAGAAAATAAACTATTTTGAAGACATGGAATTAAGGAATCACTAGCATAGTGTCCTAGGAGGGACTGGCAGAGGTATCCCTGTTCCTCTGAAGCTGAAGGGACATTTCTAATGCCTCTACTGGCTGCCATCTAGGGGCCCTAAGAATTTTATAGAGCATATCTTTTGTGCCATCAGCTACATTACCTTGTGTGTAGGGAATATAGACAACAATTTTTCCTTTTCTTTCACCTTAGCAGTTATTGTTCCAGCAGATGTCTGAGGCAGAAGCCTTGTAATTGTAAAGAGTATAAACAGGAAAATTTCATTTTCTCTCACCTTAGTGGTCCCTGCATCAGCAGATGTCTGAAGCAGAAGCCTTGTGTTTGTAAAGGTAATCCTGGATAACAAATGGAAACAGAAAATGGAACAATTGCTTAGATTTTTTCTCTTACTTTGCAACCTGCATACAAATAAAACTAAAAAAATAGATGTGATCAGTATCACTTCTCTACAGTAAATTTTTAGCACTGAGGCATGAACAGAAAGCTCTGTACAGTCAGCCTCCTCTGACTTGGCCATAACGTCTGGGTAATTTGTACTTCAGAAAATCGTGTCTTTTGGTGTACTTTTCATTCACTGTGATTTAAAACACCACAGCACTCGCTCATCAAAAGGAAAAAGAAATAGGCTTGGTTATAATTCTTCACTTTCCATGTTACTGATGCCAAATTCCAGACTCTTCTGGAAAGCCAGGAATATTGCCACTTTTTTCTCTGAATATCGCTGCGTACAAATTATCACAGCTCACTGAGTTACTCCAGGAATAATTTCCCTAGATGTTAAAGAGGCTGTACAGTGTTGTCAGTTTCAGCCAAGGCCTGAGGAATCATTTTATTTTTCATCCTCTGTATGATATATACATGTCCGCTCACATACTTACGCATCCTGCATGTAGTTTTCCTTCTCTTAGAAAAAGGTCTATCTGTCATGACATATGAACTTCAAGTTAGCTACAAATGACGGAAGTTATACTCTAAAAGTAGGAATTTAAAAATGTCAAAATCGCCTTCCGTGTGCATTCAGAGAGTGTAAATGTGTTTGACATGGTACCATTATTTTTATATAAACCATCTAGGCTTACAATGCTGAAAACCTTGTTGGATCTGATTGTCTGACCTCTTTTTTTCCTCTTTGCTTTTTTTCTTTTTTTTTTTAAGATGGCACACAGGATTTTATTTTAATTGGTTGTTACATTGTGGTTCTACTGTGGCCACCCAGAGATCTTTGTAAATAACGTGTTACATCACAATGTTGTTCCTATTTCAGTTAATAAATGCAACTTTAATGGAGGATGCTTATTTATTTTATTTCATTTTGAGGGAAAACTATGTGGAAAAAAACCCCAAAGAAAACAGCGATGGCTTTTTAAAGACCTCATTAAAAAATAAGCATCTTCTAGCCTATGCACCTCTGTGACATATAAGACAACATATTTTAAGCAAAAGACTCATCTTGATATCTAGTCCTTCATTTTCTGACCAATCAATGTCCCAAAACACAGGGCTCAGATACACAGAAAAAATTCAATCAAGACTTATGCACGCTTCAAATATGACTTTATTGATAAGCAAGTACTGGGGGGGGGGGGGGGGGG
>JARCZZ010016749.1:19769-35662 GCA_030323915.1 Brotogeris chrysoptera | reverse complement strand
CAGAGTTCTGACTGTGGCCAGATCTCATGTTTAATTCTGCATCAGCAACACTGTTACATGCAATTAAAACATAACATGCTGCTTGAAAAAAAAGCAACCACAAAAACCAGCTGCTTCTTTTATACGCCACCTCAGCCAATAAATCGTCATTTTAAGGCAAGTAAACCACAGAATTTTATTGCTCAAAGAGGTACTTGAAAATATGTCTGCAAGAATGTCTGTGAATCTAGATGCCAGGGTTTCCAAAAAATCTGGGTTCTCAGATTGAAGAGGCTATTTTTCAAGAATTAAGAAACATGACACTGCATCAGCTACTAAGAAGGAGAATATAACTGTTACAGCCGAACCTGGGATGGTCGTGAAGGCAGAACTTGTTAGTTAAGCATATGATTAAGCATATATTCCTTGTGGGTTTGGGTGAGCGTGGGGGGAAAATTTGTTTGCTGCTCCTGAAAACCATGCTATAATACATATAAATGTAAGGGGTATTGAGTTAAATTCACCATTATATGTAAACATTTAAACCACTGGTAAAATAAAACATCATCATTAAGAACTGTTGGCCTTCTACTCAAAAATAAGATCTCAGATATCCTTCCACAGACGTATACAGTTTTAATGATTAGCTTACCATAAAATAGATTTAAACTTTGATTTTGAAAGTATTGTGATTACCACATTTGTATGCCACAGTACAAAAAAATCAGAGGTTCTCAGAAGGGTCTTGTATAAAATATTTTTAGAGAGAATATTTTAGCCACAGATACCAGGGAAACAGATTTACAGCTTACTTGTAGAACTGAATCCAAGCCTCAGACTATTTGAATTCTGCTCTAATGTGACTGATTAAATTGCTTATTCAGAACTAATAAAATCTAATAAAATCAGAGGAAGATAACAGCAGAATAATCAGTTAAGCAGATATATAAGGTAGTCAAGCCCTAGACAGAGTATTACACTTCAGTTCTAAGTGCTGAAACCTCTCCTGAGCAGATTGTTTGTTAATAGGGTATTTTATGCAAACTTTAAACTTGTGTACCTGTCAATAATTGGCACCTACTCTTAAGCTGTATGTTGTATTGCCTGAAATACCTTTTGTTTTTAGACCTAATATTTATGGGTATTCCTCATTTTTGACAGTTCTGAAATCTCTTTCAAGGCATTTGAAAAGAAATGTTCTAAGCATTAGCAAGTTACTATTTTAAGACAGGAAATACTTAGAACTATCTTAATTATTCAGAATTACAAGATACATACTTTGGCTTTAACAACTACCCAAACATTTTGGTCCAGATTCTTGAAGATGTTAAGGCCTATTTTTTTCCAGTGATAATAAGCATCCAACAGGCATTTATTATTTTTTGCAAGACAGTATCATTTGATGTCTTAAGTGACTGTATTGTTTTATGCAAATATTAAAGACTAATGGATATTTTATGAACTTACATTTATTATTTGTTTAATGTTTATACTGTTTTAGTGTCCATCACCTTGAATTACTAATTCTACATGCTGCCTTTATCTGAGACCTGGAAGAACATAGGAGTTTTCGCAAAAATTCTCAGGAACTGTTTTGGGGGGAGATTGTGTGGGGTTTAAGAAACTCATCCTGCATGATTGAACTGTTGCTTTAAAATTTTATCTTGGAAACTAGCTTACCATGAAAGAATTACATTAAAACAGCATAAATTCTTCTAAGTTCAATATCAGCACTTTAACATAACCTGGTAGAAGAGAAAAATTAAAATAAGCCAAAATGACAATAACTAGCAAAGGACAGAGATTTTGGGGCAAAAGGTGGGTAAAGAAATAGCATTTGATATGTATTACAATATTTTGAGATTTATTGAAATAACGAAAATATTCATCAAGCTTGTCCTTAATAAAAAATGCAAGATGAATTAAGGTGTCTGTTTAATACCCTTAATAACTATTAGAATAAGACTATTTCTTTCAAGTTAAAAAGAAGCAAGTACTACAAGTGGATCCAAACAGTGCCTGGTACAATGAAGATTGCACCCTGTGTAAACATTTGACTTTTATTCTACATAGATTTCTAGAAAAATAATTACAGGTATAAATTAATAATTAAATTGCTAAACTGGAAAAATTACTACTTTCTTTCATCAATACACAAAACACACAGCATTTGCCAGGACAATATAATACCCTTCACTAGCCTAAAATATTTGCAACATTCTAGGAGAAATTAATGACTTTCAAAAAAACTGAAGCAAATGTTTTGGATTTGAATTGCTGACTCTCTGATCAATTTCCAGAGCTCCAAAACTACCTCCCACTAATTTACTTAAAGTAAGAACTGACAAACAGGTAGATTAGAGACCAAGAGAATCAGCCTTACCCTAGACACTGAAGAATGAGCAGCAAAATAATTAAACCTCCAGAACCTACTGTTTTAAAACAAAGCTGTGTCTTTTTTTCCCCTATTTGTAAGTATTGCAAGACAAAGCACAGAAATTCTTTCTACCTAAAGTAGCCAGGTGAGTCTTGCTGAGAAGGCAGCACAGTTCACAAGAAGGGAAAGTCAGCTCTATAACTACTGTTGCTTTAGTTACTGTTACTGTTTTTAATATTTCATGTAGAAGACACTGCTATAAATTCATGTGGTTCTGCTCACCATTTGCCCAGAAAACCCATGCCAGTTAGAGCAAGGTAAGTAAGTACATGTGGATGTCATCTCTTTATGAACCCACATGTTAAATTCAGGAAACAGTCTTTTACATCTGAAGAACAATTTTGGATTTTTTCTTTCTTGTTCTCTGCAAGACTAATAGTTTCCAGTCCCATTCTTCATGATGGCAGCTACACTGTTAGCAAATGCAGGCACAGCCCTTCACTCCAGAGGGACCTGGGACAGAAAGGAGTAGGTTATCAGCAGCCCTGCTGTTCTTCACCAGCAAAGCCCAGCTCTCTAACTTGTAAGGACATCAGTGAACTTGTAAGCATCTGCTCTTTGAAGACATGATGATGAACTGTCAATCCTATCATACTATGTTTCACATACTCTTCATTCAGCTCCTCAATGCTTTGGTTATTCTCTTCTGGTAGAGAACAAAGCAAAGGCACCTCTCACCCCACAACTAAATCATGTATGAGATTAGTAAAGGATACACTAAAGTATAACTCAATTAATTCCAAGACCTGATTCGAAAATAGGCAAAAGCACTGACTGCATCTATTTATGAAACACCTTTGGAGTAATTGGTAGTACTTATCCTTAGTCCTCCAGGATTAAGAGTTCATATCTTTGTGCTACAGGAACTCATTTCTTGGGCTTGCTGTGCACCTGCCATCGTTTTTAGGTCATTAGATCAGATATTTTTTCTCTTAATTTCTTTCCTCAATTAAGCTAACAGCAAGTTTTGCTTAGAACTGCCACCACAAGGTATAATTACAATGACAAAATAATTTCAGAAAGTTACTGTAGGTGTACAATCCGTTAGCAAATTAGTTATCTAGCAAATCAGAGTGCCCATCAAGTATTTCCGAATTGCCAACAGTAATTGCCATTTTGTTCTTGCAGCAGTTTTTTCCAAATATAAAATTTTGTCACTGGTGTTCCAATTATCAGCATCAGGGGGTTACATGTGTGTTTCCTCCTGATTTATCATAGGAAATGAGTAGGGAAAGTGTGAAAAGAAATAGCTACTGATAATGTCAACTGTGGTGCCATAACAGCTTTCATTGGCTGGTTTAAGAATGACTGAAGGATTCTTTGGGACATTCTTAATTCAGTCTGCTGAATGTGGTATGTTTAAAAGGTCAATGATATAACACTAGCACAGAAGTACAATAGTCCCAGGAACCAACTACGTCACAAATTTTCACAGACCAAGTCTCATCTGGAGCAAAGCAAAATCATTAGCAACTTTACAGTCTAATTTGTATTTTGTCCTTTTACTATTTGAAATTCTGCAAACCACACTGCTCAGTTCCTCCTCACCAGTTTCCAGATACAGCTCTGCTGCTAAGTAGCTTGTTTACAAAAGGTGCTCGCCTTATCTAAAATCTAAAATGCATGCGTTTGTTATAGATAACGTGAAATCCTTATCGGTGTGTTTAAATCTGTTCAGCATCTGTAAGTAGAAGGTTCAGAGAAAGGTCCTTTTTGATATTCATCCGGATTGTATAGATATATAAATTCCGTATTTGCCTCAAGACGCAGCCAATATATGCAGCTGAAGAGTTATGCTACAGAAGTCCATTTCCAGCAGCATGTTTAGGATTCAATGGGGAGAATATCAAAATCTGAGGCAATTTGAAGGCCTGTTCCTGACAGAAGCTGTTGATCTATTTTAGAAGAACTTAGCCATTGAAAGATGAGAAAAATAATGCCTTGAACAAAGGCAGAGAAATCCTGAGAACAGGGGCTGTTTTCCTTTTTAGTTTAGAGAGAACCTGCATACAGAGAATTCTGTTATTAATAGCCAGAATTATAATAGTTGCAGGAAACTGGAAATTCTGTGTTGGTACAACTGCATGAGAGAAAATTTCCTTTATGTAAAAATCACAAATCTTTAGAAAGAATAATTGCCATTTTTGTCAAAATATGCAACCTGCAATTTACATTAGGCCATTCATTTGATTTCCTCCCAAATCTCCCTGAAAAATCTTTTTCAAGAACATTGGTTAGGTTTTTGTTCATTGCTTAGTTTGTTTGGCTGTAATCCCCCCACCCCCAAGAAAGCCCAAACAAAAACACCACAACAAAACAAAAAAAAAAAAAAAAAAAAAAAAAAAAAAAGAAAAAAAGAAAGAAAAAGGAAAAGCTTCTATACCAATTTGGAAGATACAAAACACTTCTTCAGCAAAAGGTTTGCCTATCCTGGCCAGTTGTAGCAATTATTTAATTACTTACCCTTTTAATTTTCTTAGAAAACTGGAATACAGCGCTTACCATGGTCAAGAAACCTTCTCGAGGAGAAAAAGCTGTTTGCTCTAACCTGCCTATCTATCCTGGTAGAACCATGAGAACAAAAAGAAAAATTTGTCCCTGCTCTTTCCAAGTGCAGGTCCAAATGACCAGAGAGTTTCTGTAGCAGCTCAGCTCAGCCAAGCAGAAACAGCATTAGATTTCTTTCCAAGTTTATTAACTGCAAAATATTTTTCAGCAAGTTCAATACTCTGACTAGCTTTTCTATATTCAAATATCAATCAGGATTGTCAAGCATTGGAACAGGCTACCCAGTGAAGTGTTTGAGTCACCACCCCAGAGTTATTTAAAAAACGTGTAAATGTGGCGCTTATGGACATGGTTTGGTGATGAACTTGGCATTACTGGGTTAATGGTTGGACTGGATTATCTTAAGGGTATTCTCCATCCTAAATGATTCTATGGTTCTATCTGCAATCCACTAAAAGCTCTATTTGATATTTATTTCATCATTTGGAATACAATTCTTAAAAATGTGTCAATTTGAAAAGTATATTTTACCTTTAAAAACAGAAGACTGGATGAAAACTTGCATGTTGGTTGCCTTTTATTATAAAAACACAAAACAACAAACACAAATCTTTTTAGAACTACTTGCTTGAAGTACCTGATACTAAGATAAACAAGCATAGAGAGAAAAAACTTCGCAAGTAGGGTTCAAATTTCAAAATTAAGTCTTTTTATGATTGATTTACACTGCAATTGTAAAATTCTTATCTATTTCATAATAACAGATGTATCCGTGTAATACAATTATCTTTAAAAAGTTGTGTTCCAATAAAAACTTCTGTGCAATAGCTGAAAGGGTCAATTCTTACTTAGATGCAGACTGTGATTTCAATAAGCTGCTTCAATCTTAGTGCATCTCTCAACCTGCTAGAACTTATCTAAAATCCATAACTGAGTTCCATGACAAAAGAAATTGCTGTGCATTGTGACTGGTTTTTCTCTTAAAGGTTTGTAAGTCTGCTGGATCTCTGCTTATGGACTGAGTTCTTCAACACAGAGTAGAAAATAGATGTTTTAGTCTGATCATTTATTCTCCTTGGATCTGCTGTAGATGTCAAAGCCATCTATTAGAAAGTTATTTTAAATAAATTACCTATTTTTTATATAGCAAGGTTCTTTGTATTGTTCTTTGGCATTACATGTGTAAAACAAACAAACTAACCAACCATGTAGAATGTACAGAAAATTTTTTTTCTTTTACCAACAAAGACAATTGTTTCTAAAAACTAAGAATTACTTCCCAACTTTAGATCCTCGCAGAATCTCCTTAACAGTGTGTCAATCTCTCCGTTCTTCAGTAGCTTTTCAGCAGCAGAATATATGCATGCATGTATGTATAAAAGTGTCAGACAAACATCTATATATGTATAGGATATATATGCATAGGTATATACATGTATGCGTGTGTGTATATATATATATATATATACACAGATATATGATTGAATTTTCAGCTTCAGAAACTTCCTTGGTGCTTCTTCAGTGGTTCAAATGAATATCATGATTTTGAGACTCCTGTGGCACAGCAAATGCTAAGATGACCCAGAATCAGTGTGGGATATGCATTTGTAGGAGCAAAGCTGAAGCACGTTGCTTGTGGAACCTGCACTCTGGAAAGCTCGTAAGGATACCAACTATACAGAGCAACTGTCCTCATAGCTTTGGAAATTTCTAGAGACAAATATAAGGTAGATCACTATAGGATTGTTCTAATTTAGCCTCTAATTCAGTACAAGACTGCCTATAAGTGTCATCAATTTTAGTGTTCCCCTCACTTCCAAGAAAACTGTAGATGAGATCTTTAAAGCTTAGCTGCACTGTGTATGCAATTGCACATGTACTTGTGTTTATCCTGCAGTACACCTTCCGCAACAAAACCTGGCTTTTAAGACTAACAATATTAGCTCTTTATTTAAGGTTCATAATTCATAAATTCATAATTATTCTCAGTTAATCTAGTCAGGCACAAACACTTCTCTACGTGCTGGTGGGTATAGCAAGTGCCAGAGAATTGGCTAAGTGGCATAATAGAGGCTTTCTTCCTTTCACCAGCCTGGCTATTTCTAGCAATTCTGTGCCTCAGCAGATGATATGATTAGCAAATTCAACATAAAATTCTTTAACACTGTGAGAGGGAAAATACCCATAACTATAATAGGAAAAGGGGTCAGAACAGATCTCGTACAAAAAGCAAGAATGCCTTTCCCTCCCTCTTCCTTCAGGAAACCCTGAGACCTATCAGCATCTGAAAGTACATGATTTCACTCAAAGCAAATTACAGCCAGTTGGGTATCAGGCCCAGTCAAACTCCTATCTCTGCTTCATTCTCTGAAATTCCATTTTTCTCCTTGGGGGGGGGGGGGGAGGGGGGGAGAGAAAGGACACAAACTGAAACCCCAAAACAGTGTGCGAAAAACTAAGTGTAATTTTGACGTGGGAAACACATTTTGTTAACATTGCAGTAGGGCTGTAAAATCACATCTCAAAGTGGTATTGATAATGACATCATACAGTAAATGTATTATAGGAATTGGCACAAACTCCCCTGGCGGTTTGAATTGGTGACCTTTTCAAGACATCGACAGTTTGGCCAAAGACTTCCTTGACCATTCTGCAGCAGTCACTATTAGAATAATACCCTGCAGTCATTTTTGGCGAGCTCTTCTCCAACTGCTGCACCATAGTTCTTGTGTCTGAGGATATATTCATAGCTCCGGTGCTAAGAAACTCTCTAATTAATGCAGCTCTGCATCAGATAATCAAACCACGCCCTTTTCAACATTCCAGTTTTCAGGCATCTGGTGGAGCATTGCAGGTTTTGTTTTACAGTGGTAAGTCTAGGACGTGTGCTACACCTGGCATACCTGTAACATCTGGGGGGCTTCGACCTGGTTTCACTGTGCAGGACCATAGGGCCATTCACTGTACACAACTGGTTTTTACCTCATATTGGATATGGTACATAGTTTACCAAGAGCATACTATACAAGTGCTTACTGAGTTAGCATATCACACGTTTGCAGATTCTTAATGTTGCTGACATGTCCATTTTTTCAGAACTGCTTCCTTTGATTTTCACTGCATTGCAGCTATTTTCACTTACTTTGAAATTTTAACCTTCCCAGTCTTTTTACACCTTCATAGGAGACAGAAGATAACTGTGCCTCCTTCATAAGGGAGAAATCAATAACACCATGCCATTCCGGATGGATGCATAGTAGCTACCTTCAAGAACATGTTATGCAGTAGTGATTTAACAGACTCTCTTGGCAGGTTATTGCAGTGCTTTCCTATTGTTCCTTAGAGATTTTCCCAGTGGCTAATAAACTACTTCTGTTGTAATTGAAGAAATTACATCTGAGTGAACAGAAATAAAATATTCACCCAAAATATTTATTGAACTACGAAAAGCTGAACACATGAAAAGGTGGCACATAGGTCATTTTATACTTGCAGCACAACAATCACACCTGCCCCTTCAAGCTATGAATGAAAACTTTTAAGGTACTGGTCTTTTTAAAAAGTTATTATCTCATGAGTCAATTAAGAATTTCACAGTGGCTGCATGGCACATTATAAAGCTCTCTTGTCAGCTGCAGTTAGATGTTACTAAGCAATGGACAGCAATACAGCAATTTTTCAAATCCTTATTACTACCAAACCTTGTGTAACATCAAACCACAGCCAGGCAGAGACACTGGCATCAATGACAGACGCTTTCATCACTGCCTTTCAGCTCAGCAACTCAAAAGCAGTGGTAGCTGCCTGTTTGCTGGGCTGGACTATGAACTAGGAATGCAAAACTGAAACAATCTGTGTTACAAATATCCTTCTCCCTCATTTTAGAACTATTCAGTAATTCTAGGAAAGGGAAAAGAAGGAACATTTGGGGATTTATTTTTAAACCAGAAGTCATTGCAGCTATACCATTATCATGGCAGCCCTGTGCTATACTGGCATAATTGATGGTTGGATGCCTTCGTCTCCAGGGTAGAAACCAGCTATCAAGAGAAGAAACATCTGGAAGGCCTGCAGCTACCCAAGGCACCCCATGGTGCAGCAACCCAGTGCTGGAGCACACCATCCTCAAACATGCAGAGCTCAGCAGTACCTCCGCGTGAGGTAGTGAGACAAGCTTGCAAGAGGCAAGCCATCATTTTAGTTTTAATGACTCAAAGTAGATAGAAGAGCTTTTGCATCTCATTTCATAAAATGCTGAAAGTCTCAACTTTAATGGAAGAACACAAGATACAATAAAGAGCAGACATTAGACTAACTCAATCTACCTGGACATCATCAGCATAAGCCTTGCCTGTTTTAACATCAGATGGCTCAAGTATTCCTTCACAAATTACAGTTGATGATGATATCTGATGAAATTTTTTATTATCTTGACTGAGTTTTTCACTGTAGCGTGCTTGGCTTAGCACCTCCATGTCATTCCCTTTAGGGACACATTTACAGTAAGTGTCCTAATGTCTCTTACTGACACATTCCTATCATTATCATCTCTTAGACCATAAGCTTTCAATCATTATTAAAGATTAGCAGTTATTTCACCTATGACAATATATAATATAAATTTGATCGCCTTAGGCTGATTGTAGGGGCTTAACTGTAGAAGGAGTTCAGATATAAATCACTCATGCAGAGAATACTCTGCATTTTCAGCAACATTGATTAGGCTGAAAAAGTTACTAGGAAGAAATAAAACCTACAGAAAAAAACCTCACAACCACTAAACAATTAAGCTTACTAGTTAATGGAAAGAAACATTTATCTGCAACTGTTTCATTAACATCAATTAATCTTCAAAACATTATAAACCAATTATTGTTTATATTTTGGCGATAGTTCTAACGAGGATTAAGGAATTATTATTCAAGACATTGTATGAGCACAAGCAAAAATACTCTGAACTGTGACGCAGGGTGAAAAAAGGATCCCAAGATACAAGGATGGAAGGCAGGAATACATTCCACAGTGGTCTGAAAAGGTCCAGACTGTTCACTGCTTCTCCCAGCCTCTCAGCAAGAGCAACGTAGAAAAGGAATGAAAGAGAGAGCGTGGCATAGAGCCCAAGGAAATGAACAGCAAGCTCAGGAAAAGAGCAATGTGTGTATTTTATACATTACAACATATTTGATGCAGGTCTCTAGATTGTTCCTTTTAGCACAGCTCTGCTTATACAGTTTGTATACATTGTCTTCCAGGAGCCACAGTTTCATTTCAAGGTGTCTATACTATGGGGTACTCAAAGCACTCTTCTATAGACTGAAAAGGCAGATGTTTGTCCTAGAGAGCATACTATACACTTCAAACACACCAAAAATCAAGAATATTAAAGTATAAAATAGACAAAGCATCCAGATATATTGCCTTGGAACTGAATATGTAGCAATGAACATAAATATATGGGATTTTTTGAAAGTACATGTTATCAATATGATTTCAGAAACAGACTAAAGTATAATGAAATTATTGATATTAATCCTTATTGTAATTAATCCTAATTGCAATTATTGATATTAATCTTTCAGGAAGAGAACTGGGAAATCTACAAAGCCCCTGACTACAGAAGGATTTTGCCTGTGAAAAAAAATGTAATTGCATGTGCTCTGCCAACATGCTGCATATCTGTCATGGACACGTAAACTTTTCTAAATGAAACATACATCGCTTTCTTCTCCAGAATCAATAGACTGGGGTGAAGCAACTGGGCTAAAGAACCTGTGGAGAAGCTTATAGATCAGTTTAGAAGTGAACAAGATATCCCGAGATCTGCAGGACCAACTTTCCTGTAAAATATACATATTGAGCTTCTTGGAATGCAGTCTCAACCCTAAAGCATGTAATATTTACGGACTTTCAGCATTTGGCACAATCAAATTCCTGGCAAGCTGGTAAATGGCAACCAGCATTTTGAAAAATGCACCCTGGAAAGAAAGATGTTCTTTAGTTCTTATCTGACAGCACACTTCATCATACTTTCCATTAAGCCTAATGAAAAAGAGAGTCTGTAAGGACATATCTGTGCTTCACATTATTAAAAGCAATGCTTTCTAACACTTTTAATTTAAAACCCAGTTTAATGGAAAACTGCTTGAGAAAAGGAATAATCTCTAACTCCTTTGGACAGAAAATTTCATTTTCTGTATGCCTTGAAAAAGATTTTGTTGAACTTTAAGTGTGCACTTTTATAATTGTTGTGCTTTTTAGCCTTTAAAACAGAGAGCATAGTTAGCTGTCTCTGAAACTCCACAATTTGAAACAGCCTCTGATGGAGGCTACAAAACTCTCTCAGCTCACCGTCTACTTGCTTTCTAATATGACTAAACTCCCAAAGCATGAGGGTGAAATTTCCAAGAAGAAAATGTGAAAGATTATTACACCTGTGTTATTCAAATGACACTATTCTGGTCAGCATGGAACCCAGTGGAAAGTTGGAGATTGACTGGATGTCTGAACAAGACCCCCCAAATACATCTGTTAGCAGTACATGTTATTATCCATTTAAGAGAATATTCTGTTTCCTCTGTACTGTGCCTAACATCGTTGTGTGTGTCTGTCAGCTACAAGGGTAATTATTGGGGTGATTGCCAACTGTAGAACATCATTTCCCCCTATCTCTCCCAGAGTGTCTATGTATGTTCATTTTGATGAAAACCATCTAGGATGAAAGTAAACAGCATTTTATGTAGCAAAACCAGAACAATAAGAATGAAACTGTCATAAATCAAAGGGTTTAGTAGCAAAGCAGCAGCTGGGGAATAACGCATATGCACACACACAAATATTCAATTCCATATACAAAAATACAGATCTCCAGCAATCTCTTCCTATTTCCAGCATATAGGAAAAAGCTGTGCTATATTGAACTGATCAGCAGGAGTTGATATTGAATTGATCTGAAAAGGAGCCCCGTGCAAATTGGAGGTATTGAAAATATTGAAATAAAAGTACTGGGATAAGAATACAGAAGTGTTTCAGTATAATTAAGCAAAATGTAACAAAAAATTCTTGCAGTTAAATCTCAGAGCATGAAGTTCAAGGACATGGAGGAGAAACACACTAAAGAGGTTCTTTTTCTAGCCGAAGAAAACAGTGACCTTTATTCTTTCCTATTTTATAGCCAGGTATCAGATCTCAAAAAACAAGTATCCCAAGCAAATTTGGTTAAGTGTACTAGAGCAAAGGGACACTGCATGGTACAAAATTATTGCACTGACCAGCAACGGGATCCTTTTTTTGTCTTGCTTTGTTAATCGAATGCAGAAACTAACTGAAAACACTGCCCAAGCCTGTCAAATATCACCCAGAGGAGAAAAGGACAGATCAAGAGGAAATCACTAATGCCTGGAGCCTTTTGTTTAGCCAAGCAACTGAATTCTTCTAAGATAAACATCAGCGAGACAGGCTTTGACAATTTATCACTCACATGCTCATATAGTGCTTAGAAACTGTGCTGAAAATAAGCTAAAAAGCTACAAAACCCCTCTGGCACAGGGTTTCAGCTTTGCAATGGTAATAGTTACTAACTCCTCAGGCTATGCAGCGTCTGGCAGAGTGATCCTTACCACTGCCTTATATATTCAGTACATGCTTCAGAAGACAAAATCTGTTATGTCCCATAGACATACCATACACACATCTATATTGAGGTTTTAACATATATATCCTGGCTTAAAAATGCAATTAATTCACCACTTAAAGCACAAGTATGTCTCATCATTTCAATCCTCCTTCTAAATGAAACCTTTAAGTACTTGCTCTTTGGAGAGGAGGACTGGGAAAAAAGAAAATTTTTATATGGATCAATGCAAATTCATATTTCTTCAGCCAAAAAAGATTCTGAAGTATGTTTAAGCATGTATTTCAATGACTGTTAGCTTTTATTTCTTCAAAACAATCTAGTCAGGAAATCCCTAAATTTCACACCAAAGCCTAGCTATTTCTAGGCGCTTGCCTAAACACTTCTATAGACAAATCCCTATTTTTTCTTATACAGCTTTTCCTGGATGTATCTAAAGTTACAGTCCAGTTGAAAGACCGCTGTGAGGAAGAGGAGAGTAATAACAAAAGGAGGCAGTGTTTTCACATACTAAATATGTTCAAAATTTAACAGGACACTTGAGCTTGCCCCTGTTAGGTTGCCCTGGGTGACCTGAGTCACACTCAATCCTGTATGTCAAATTACACTTAAGAAGTATCCACTTCACACACACCACATTGTTATGATTCATGAATATTCAACTAAGTTGCTTTACAGCATGCCATTTTTTACGCTTCTGCAGACAGCAGTAAGTTCAGGTAATGGAGAATATGTTGAGGTATATACCTCCTGGCGCTGAGCAGCTACTGATGAAAAACATGCCATAAACCATAAAAATGTAGTGTTTAGAATAAACATTATTCCATGCTTTTCTTATTCTGCCATTTCAACTTGAAAACAGTTTCCAAAAGCATTTCCAAAACCACTATGGAAAACTGTATGCTGTGAAAGTGTTCTGTAAGCTGAGGGTCAATTGTGTTCACTACCTCTCACCCAACACGTTACATGTCTACCCAGTTTACACTGCACACCGAGTAGCAACTTTTTTGGAAGGTGCTGCAGTGAGGAAAAGCTCAGATAGCAAACACAGACTAAAGAATTTGAAGAGCTGGAGGAGTAAGAAAATCTGTATTTCAGAAAGCAGGCAGCTTCCTGCTCTCCATTTTGCTACAAGCACACGCACAAAGAAAAGAGGAAGATGGACACATTGGCCAACAAGTTCTAGTTGAAGCCAGACACAGAGTCAAAGTGACAAGAACTGGACACCCACACAGCTGAAGAACATTTCCAGATATCATAGTAAAACCTTAGTTTGATCTGGGTTTCACATTCTTCCACCACTAAACTCTGGAATATTATTGGATTCACTACAGGTTTGGATCTTATATTGGGGCTAGACAAAGTCTTCAAAATGGCACAGGAGAGCAAGCCAGTGAAACACCTAATGACTGAAACATGGTCTGTAACTCACACTGGAGCTGAACTTCACCTTTGTAATTTTCACTTTTTTTTTTTTTCCTTTTTTAATTACTATTATCACCCATCTCATTCCTCTAACTTTTCACAACCGTCCTCAACTATCAGACATCTTGCACCAGAGATTAAGTTACTATTAAAAAGTCTGAAGAATGGTGTTTTCAACATTACATCATAATAGAGTGAAAAAATATTTTACTTTTACAAGCAAAGTCTTCCTTACCTTCTAGATATTTGTTAAGCTAGATCAAAACTAGCAACACGTTTAAAAATCTAATTCTATATTAAGTTATATAAATAAACCTTAAGAGTTTTCATTTTCTTTCAATGATAACAAACTACATGTTTTACTGCCCATTAGCAATTTTACCAGACTACAGAAAGATAAAAATGCAAGATGCCCTTTGCTGCTATGCAGTACTAATGCATCAATATTGCTTCCAGTCTATTATAGGGCTGTTGTGTTTTCTTCTTTCTTCCGCACAGGCAGAAAGGAGCACTGAAGAAAGCTTCCTTGCCCACCTGCACATCTTTGCAACAAGACTTGGCAGCCCTGCAAGTGTTGATGGCATTAAGCTCCCTATGGATTTCTCTGTTTATCAAAGCACCCACAGGACAAGATTGTAACTGCATGGAGCGCTTCCCTCACCCAGTCAAAACAACTGAGATCTATCTTAGGGCTGGGGTGGGAAGGGAATATCACTCTACACTGTGGATTTCACCAATAGCTGTTTGATCTTTAGTACTTTAAGCTCACAACTGCCAACATCATTAGCGCTGCTTCAGTCAGGTTCTCCTGAGACACATTTGGTGTCCACACAAAATAACTGTTTATGGGAACAAGACCATCTCTTAGATCAAGAACTCAGAAGATGAACAGCTTTTTAAAACATGCATATAATGCTGAAGGATGACACTGTCAAACTCTCAGCCAGAGCTGGGGCTCCCCCAAGAGCTTAGATCAGTAGGATTTTGGTGCTTGCATCCCAAGAAGATGACTTCTTCAGGTTTCAGTTTTCACAGCTCCCAGTCAGCTTGCCAGACAGGCTGTTAAATCAGCCAACCCATGCTTTCCCTCATTGTGGTAGAAGACTGCCAAGCGGGGGAAGGAAGTGAGCTGACAGCAAACCAGAGCACTGCCACGGTTTACAGATTTCCATAGAACGTGTGCATTTTTAATAATAATCACAAACATTTTTGGAATTAAAATACACTGGTAGAAAATATTTCACCTGATCAAATTTAATACCAGAGCTCGGCATTATGCTTCTTTAAAGTGTGACAGTCAGTTATGGTACTGTTAGGAAATGTAAGATCAGCTCTGCATTTATTTCAGTTTATACAAGCTCAGATCCTCCCACTTTTCCCACTGGCTCATCCAGAAATTAAATCCCTTGCAGAAGCCTCCTGCAGATGTTTTCATTGTTAAAAAAATAAACAGATAATATCCCAAAATCCACACTAGAACATGCCTGTAACATTATAGTATAATAACATGAATGTACCTGCCTTATAGATCAAAATTGGGGAATCTGAATCTGTTAGTTAACTGATGTCTAGATGGTTCTCTAAAAAACTAGAAAATAGTGTGATCTACAAATATAAAAAAATATAAAATTAAAAATATACAGATACAAAAATATTAATTGCTGTTACAAATCTAGACCTCTGCATCAAATAGTGTACCTCAAGTATAGCTTAAATTTACAAGAAGAGCTCATATTTACACTTCTGAGTATGCAGCCATTCTTTATAAGACGTGACATATTAGGAACTACCTGAGCTGTTTATTTTCTAAGACATCCAATATCAGGATACCATAAGTCTCGTAGGAATAAATAAATAGTGTAGAAATAAATAAATAGTGTAGAAATAAATAAATAAACAGTGTAGAAATAAATA
>JARCZZ010016749.1:4963-19669 GCA_030323915.1 Brotogeris chrysoptera | reverse complement strand
CTCGTAGGAATAAATAAATAGTGTAGAAATAAATAAATAGTGTAGAAATAAATAAATAAACAGTGTAGAAATAAATAAATAGTGTAGAAATAAAGGAAGGGACTACCAGGATCATCAAATTGAGATGGTATTGGCATTTGTACTAATACTTGCTTTAAAGGAACAGAAGATCTGCTCCACCCAATGCATACGTTGCTCCTTAAATTCTTTCATCAGCTGCAAAACTTGACAACTGGGAAATCAAAACACAAATCCTTTGATGGCTTGCAAGACAGCTATTAAAGCCAAACACCAATGCAAACTTTTCTTGTATGGAGACACAGTGTAAGCACACAGCTAAAATAAGGCATCAGAATTCAGCTACGCCTGCAGTCCTCCTTTTCCCATTAGACAAATAGTTCTTAAAAAGTCAGTGTAAGGCATTCCTGCACTAGAAAATAGACCATTGACAAAGAAATATTATTTATAAATTACACAAAGTAGTATTTCTGGAATAAAACAATGCATTCAATATCAGCTACCTGAAAGCAAACCAGAAGCATCACTTTATCCTTTACTATTCACATATGATTCATTACAAGAATCACTTTCAAATTGTTGCTATGTATTCTGGACTCTAGTACAGCTTGGAAGAACATCCCCTGAAGTTAATAACTACACAATACTTGGTAGATATAATGCTCTTTTTTAATATACTAGGATGCTTTTCAGAATGGAACAATATCATTGCCAAATCCTGTATTCTTACAGTTAATTTAAATACTTTTAACTTCAGTGATGATAATACAACACAGAACTGACTTCTGGATATCAGTCTGGCATACACCTGTAGGCACACAACTGGCCCTGTTTACTCTGTCAAGCCAGGTCTCATTTCCAAGAGCAGAAAAACAAGCAAGGACAGACATGAAGATATGAACAGGGCTGACACTTGACTACTGGGACCCATCTCCATGATGGCATTCATTGCTGTTCATCACATTCATCATTAACATAACAAACATGGTACATTAACTTAGCATATGTTAGCATTATGTCAGAGCTTTCATCACCTAGATGGAAATTTTAATTGACCGCCTTCCTTCTACTTAAGTAAATATGAAGGCACCTGTCTGCCTTTCCCTGGAGAGGAGGAAGATATAAATGCATTCAGTTTTTCTAATCCTACACAGTGTATTGTAGCGATGTTTTTACCTTAAATTTTATCCAAGAGGCAACAAGTGGTAGCAAGTTTCGAAACTAGAATAGCTTGGTTTATACTCTTCCATTTGCACTGAAGAGACGTTGCCATTTGAAGCTTTGGCCAATATTCTTTTTACTAATCTCTCAATTAGTCACCATTGTCTTCGACAGAGAATTATTCTTTCAATATTTATCCTATTTAAGCCCCAAATATCACAATAGGTACACATGATGTAATGGATCAAGAGGCTTTTGTTTGTTTGGTTGGTTTTTACATACACTCAATATGCATTATAATTAAAGATTTTTTAAATGTTAATTTTCAAGAAATCTTAAGGTGGCCTTTACTTGCAGCAACCTTACTAAACTTTACCAGTGATGACACTACTAATACCACCTAATAATTTGTAAACTCAGAGGAATGTTCACTTTTCAACCAACCATCTGAACAAGAGATTTGGACATTTATATATTTTTATGTGGTGTATTACAGGAATAGTTATAAAATACTATATTACTGTCTCCTTAATAATGCATTGCTTCATAATATATCAAGAATTTCAACAGAGCTAAAGAGATTAGGAAAGCCTTAAGTTCTTCAGAAGACTGAAGCTGCTTGTAGAGTCACAGGTCATATCTGCAGTCTTGGGTCATTCTATCAGAACCTCAGAATTTAGTTTCAAGGGGTTGAACATGTGCCTCAAATGTAATCATGCTCCACATTCACCTACCGTTTTCATCCTCTCAGTTGCCATGCAAAAGGTTGTATTTAAAACCAATACTGTTAAACAAGTCATGAAATGGTTGGAGAATGGATGAGAGTCTTTGCTTCTGTCAATAGTGCATTATTTTTTATGTTGACGGATAGGAAGCAAAAATGCTTTTGAAAAGCACTTGAATGTTTTTAAGGATGCTAGTGAAACCATTCTTTATGGATTAAAGCATTTGTCTTTTCCTGAGAGAGATCTTCATGATGTATTATTCAACTTCTCTAGCTTTAGTACCAACAGCAAATCCAACATTAGGCATTGTTAACACAGTAATTACACTTTCCACTTCATAAACCAGCACGTCGTCATCTTGAGATCTGTGCCATCTGGAGGGCCAGCTGACAGCATAGTCACCTGGGATCTGGCAGGAAGCTGAGCTCCAATTGCATGTCTCACTCACATTGCATTATACAAACAAATAACAAATTTTGTCAAGCCATTCATACTGCCTTGTATTGAAAACAAATTTTGTCAATTAAACCATGAATGCTTATTCTTTAAAACAAGAAATGAATTATTCATGCTTTGAATATTCCTTTTTCCAAACTCTGTCCCTTCTCATCTAGAGTGAGTAGAAGTAACCTCGAATCCCCAAGAAAAGAAAGGCTTTGTATTTTGCTATTGTTTTGGTATTCCTATTAGAAAATAGGATTTTTAAAAGAACCTGCATAACTTCAGAACAGAAGCCACTTCTAAAACTGGAACAGGGATACACAGTCTGGATTATATATTCTAAGTTATTACACTCCTTGTCAAAAACAGATCTGGAAAATAATACACCCTGCCCTGAATCCCTCCTCAACTTTGCAATCTTCATGTCAAATAACCAAAAAATTAAAAAACACTACTGACAAGTTTTGAAAACTGCTCTAAGACAGTTTGATATTTCTGTTCATTTTTATTAACTACATGAAAAATTATGATAACTACTTCTTGGTAGGATAAATCAATTAGTAACTAAAAATACAAAATCAGATTCAGAATTTGCCAACTGATGGAACCCAAATGCTCTGCAGCATCAGCTCTTATTATGCACGTTCTGGTAAAGAACCTCGATTTCTCTGCATATGCTTCAGATTACAATACATTTCCTTCCTTTTGTCCTCCTATTCAAATTCTGCATAAGGCTGTCAGAAAATTTCTCATGTGAATAGCTCTTAACAGGCAAGTTCTGTTGTGTGCAATGAAAACATTGCTTTTTCCAGTCATAGTTTAGCCCTATACCCAAAGTTATATATACTCTGGATTTTTTATTATTTTTAAAAGATGTTACGACTGTATCTAGCCAGAAGTTGAATAAGCAGAAACCAGAGAACACCTCTTATGATCATCTTGAACAATGTCATTGAGAATGAAGAATCACCTTCCTTATCATCAGAGACTTGTATAAACCAGTAACAATCTTGGTGTCACCAAAGTGACTTAGTTCAAATGATAATTGTTTGTTCCTATAACTTAACAGTCACTATCTGTTCTGAGTAAGTACTGGCCGTACTTATAAAATGATTGTGCACAATGAATCTGAATCAAACTTCTAACTGATCAATATCAGTAAAACCATTCTTAACTTTTCAAGCTTTAGTGAAGACCAACTAATTATTTCCAGCATTCCAGTAAATTCTGACCTTCTCCTAAAGCCTGCAAAACATCTCAGCTCAGACTGCGCACCTTAATTAAACGTTAGGGACTACCACTACAAGTTAAATACTTGTGAAAGCAAGATTTCAGAACCAGGCAGGTCAGACTTGCATTACAGAAGGAGCTCTTTACTGGCATCGGAATTTGGACACAAATGAACCAGCAGAGGCATGCTTGCTACAGACATACCACTCAGAAGAAACTAAGCTATGGCACTAACAGTTTTGCCTGCACATATGCAGCTTCATTAGGAGTTCTGTGAGCACAGTGATATTGGTCATGATTTACTGTTTACCCTAGGGAACAGAAATTAAAGATAAAGATACTGTAATTTTCGCAGTGTCATTCACACCATATGCAAGCAATTATCTTGGCGAAAGAGCTAACTTTCCCTGTGGAACTCTGCAGAAGTTTCAGGTAAGGCAGTCTGCTGGCATCTTGCACTCCCCTCTGATTCTCAGTGATATGATTTAGGTATAATTGCTTTTCCATCCCTTAAGCAACCCAAGCTCTAAGACTTCAAGGCCAAGAAAGAGGTGAGACTGATTATTTTTTCTCTTACAGCAATAACTCTGCAACACAGACCTTGCACTCTTTACAATGATCCTGTATAATGACTTTATTTCTTTGCATAAGGATTTTCTTGTTTGGCATGCTACTGTGATCCAAATTCCTTTTGGAAAGGGGGTGGAGAGTGTGAAAAGAAAAAAATAAAAATCACTGGGGTGAAAAGCAAGTATCACAACTTCTACAAATTGCGGGAAGCAAGCAGATGACTAATATGCTTTACCCAACATATCCATTACTGACTACTCTTAGAGACAGCCCTAGGGAACCATATGGTTCTCTGCACTGAGCCTGTAGCTCTATCTATACCAAGAGCTTATTTTCAGTACAAGATGTTTTCAGTTAAGCAGCTATTATCCCAGAAATTATCCTACTTAACTCTGTTGAATACTAGAGTTGCTTGCTGAATCTTTTTAACCCAAAGTTTCCCCCTTAAAGAAAAGAAAATGAGCAGTCTGTTCTGGTTTATTCAATTCAGGTAGGGGGAAGAAACAAAAAACACTAAAAACCTTAAAACCCGTGGTGAAAAATTGGGATTTTTTTTTTTTTGTTTTTTGATTATGGGTGCTATAGAAGTTTAAAATTAATTCTTTAAGAGGAAGGGGGCAAAAAGTCAATCTAATTATGTTACCAAATAGACATCTGTATTACAGATTAGCACGCAGTGAATTAATAAATCACAGAAAACCTCTCAACTATAAGCCAAATGTTCTGAAAACATTCAGCTATAGGTGTAATAGAAAACAAACAGGAGAAAAAAAAAATAAAAATCAGAGATCTCAGTCTTCCAATATATTTATTTATATTGACATTTCCTAAAATATTTATTCCACCAGCTCAGGCCTTACTTTCCCAACAAATAGTTTTTGTGTTCCTAATCTTTATTTGGCATCAAGACAAGCAAGATTACTCACTTATTAAAAATAGAGAAGCCTGCAGTCTTGGGCAGAAAGTAATCAATATATTAAACATTTGCTCAATATTCAAATCAAGAATAAGGCATATAACAAGACAAGTGCTGTAGAAACATGAAATATCATTGTTCTTAACAAATTCCTTACAAGTTATTGATGTCTTTCCTCTATGACTGGAAAAGCCAAATTTACTATTGACCCTGGATAATCTGGGCACAGATATATTAAGAATATCTCAGATAAGTTAGGTCTGGTGAATTTTTATTGGTGAGGACTGTAGTAGAGAAAGATTACTGGGGAGATTTAGGAAGAAGATGTGGAGAGATATTCTGAAAAACTGAGAAGCCATTAGGCCTTTTCACAGGTTAACTTTTACACTGTAACTAAAACCTTTCTAACACAGCCTACCATGGGTGAGGGAGGGAAATCACATTACAGACAGCTCTGCAAATTCCATTAGGACGGTCATTGCTTCACATTAATAGTGTCTATTCAAAGAAATAACTGTTCGGATAAAGGATGAAAACAGCCTTAAATTATATTGAAGGTTTTTTATAGAGCTGTGATTACACAGTAATTAAATTTTGCAAGAAAAACCCACTACATTTTACAACAACTAGATGGCACTGTACAACTAAACTGTTCATGCTCATTTATCTGCTCATTAGACTGAGTTTTCTATTTAAGCAATTAGTTATATTTAGAAAAATAATTGCCAGTCCTCATGAGAAGAATTTAAAATAGGATTTTTTTGTAATACGAGATCCTTTTCTAAAACAAAGGCTGAACAAATCTCCTTTAATTTCAATTATTGACATAGAAATCTCAGCCTCCCAGAACTCAATGGCAAAATTCCCAGGTAACTTAGGCAAAGCCAAGGTTTGATTCATGATGCCAGCATTCATTAGTGGAATTATATAAATTTCTCCAAACTTTGACTTCTTTTAGTCTCTCTACCCATCACTCTAGCACACCAGTATGATACTCATAGCAACAAAACCATTGACATTGTCCAAAACTTAGTAGAGTTTGATCATGTTCTCTTTCTAGCATAAGTAGGCAAGAATTCCAGGTACTTCACTGGCAGTGTGGCTCAGCATTTTGTAAACTGCCCTTCAACAAGAAAGGGGACAACATAATGAATGAACTACCAGAAAGTCAATTTTCAAAAGCCTTCAAAGCAGTAATCTGTACAATGGAATGGAGTGAAGAAAAGCTGGCACTTCTGAAAGGGCTAAGATTAGCTAACATTAGAAGTATTTTTAAAAAATAGAAATCCATTGTATCTTATTTTTCCATGTTTTGCTTCTATTTTATATACCTATGCATTTATGTATAGTTTAAATTACTGCCTAGTAAGCAGTACAACAGATATAAAGGGCAGCATCTGATGCTTATGCACAGGACTTGTGAGAACATTCACCAGTAGATAGCTCCCCTTAAGAGCTTCCCTGACTAGTTTGTTAAGTGTCTGTCATCTTAAGCAGGGAAGTTTTATTCTTTATTAGCTTTCAAGTTACATGCTCCAAGGCACAAAACATGCAAGAGGTAACTAGCCTCATGTATCGTAACTCCTGACACACTGCCCACTAAAAACTTGAACTCCAGTTTAAAAGAAAAAAGTCAACATAAAGCCTAGAAAAGTAAATAATAGCCTCAATCTAACGCTGCCTGATAAACCCAATCTCCTCCCACAAGCCTGCTGTAGAGCTACACCAGCCAGGTCTCCAGAACAAGAAACAAATGAATGGGCTTTGTTGACAGCCTTGACTTTTGGGCATAGGGAGAAAATTTGTTCCAGAGTCAGAGGGAAATGCACAGCTCGGTGTCGCAACCCTTATAAGAAAAACATAGGGCACCAAATCTGGAGAGATAAAGCAAACAGGGAAACACAAGGCATTATCATGGCACTGCTATATTTATATAAGAAGTTTGTTTGCTCCACAGATGAATAAATATGGATCAATTCTAAGCAGAAAATCCTTGCTCACCCTATTTTTGCTCTAATCACTGTCAGTGGCAAGTTTCCCACATACAAATATGAAGTTGACCTTTCCGAAGGTGCCACTAGTAACACTGCTATCCCCAGGTACCCAATACCCAAAAGTCCCTTGACTGAGACAGTCATGCATATCAACAGACATATAAGTCCAATTCGTTCCTCTGCTTAACTAGATTTGGTCCCACAACCTCCCTGTTCTTCAAATGCAGCGACACAGTGAAGAAGTATCCTGGCAAAGTCTCCTTTCAATGTTAATGCTTTGCCTTTATGCTTGCTTACCTTCCCTAAACACACACACAGTAGTCTAATGAGAGATAAGTCTGTAGAGAAAATAAATAAATAATAGAATCAGTGGAGCAGAAAGTAAAACCGCTGCGTCCTACCTCGAGAGCTGATACTTGCCGGCAGGCTGAAAATCTGTTCTTCTCTTGTTCTATCTCATCAGCTATTTAATTGTTTTATACACAATCAGACAGGTCTAACAGGAGGTTAGGGTGTCCTCCTGGGCAGTAGAAGGACATTTGCTAGGTGGGTACCTTCACTACAGAAGAGGACACAGCACAACAAATATTTATCTTAGTTGTCTTCTCTTGCAAATGCACCAGCATAAGTTGTTCCACTTGTTATGAAACTTGTGTTTTTACACCATCTTAGGACACAAAAATAGACAGATCCAAATCTGTCTTGAGCAACTGCCTTTGATTTCTTTTTCTTCATCCCACAATAGATACAGGAGTGGCAAGGGAGGAGGAACATGGTTTGCTCCCATAGCCCCACTCACAGGACCCAAACAAATTTCTCTAATGAAACAAAACTCGCCTGGGTCTGCTGAGGTCTCACAGGAAAGCTGCAAGCCAAGGACTCCGAGTACACTGAACACAGTTTTATGGGAGAGAACAGGCACAGGACTGTGAGCTAGAAAGTTGCATCCACATAGAGGCTACACAAAGACTCAAAGAAACAGCTTGCCTCCCACCAGACAAACCACGTAACACCGCTTTGGTTCACTAATCCTTTTACAAACCACAGGCTTTCAAATGCAAACACAGTGGATGTTTAAGGGGAACTCTGCTAAAAGTATCCATAAACCAAATACCTCCAGATATTATGCAGATTGCAAATTATTTGCATTTTGATTGACTAATCAGCTTCCCGAACAGAGCTCTCTATATGCTATGATTACTGTCTTGATTGGAATTCAGCTTTGCCAACCTCCTCTATTTTAGTAAATCTATACATTTATCTTCATTAACAAAGATACTGGAGCTTTTTCTGTTGTTACAATTGCAAGAATTGTTTTTCCTTTAAACTAAGTTTTAAAAAAAAATAAAATAAAATTATGTGTTGTCCAAGATTCATAAGATCTTTTACTTGATTGTATTTAAAATAAACAGTCATATTTAGGCTGGCAACTGCTGTGACACATTCACAGTTTGAAAGCCATCTGAAAGGTTTTATTTAAGTAGAGTGAATTTTCACTTCATGCTCGCTTCTGCTCACAGCCCAATTCTGAAGTCCTTAGACTCAGCTCTTGTCAGAAAGAAGAGTGTTAATCTAGAAGCACTGCTGTTTCTGAATGACCTTCTGATTTCCTTGAAAAGCAATAGTTTTGAAAGAGTGACAGGCAGAGTGACAAGTGTGCAAAGTAAAATGGAGATAAAATGGGAGCTCCTACTACCTCAGGGCATCAGGAGATCCAGCAACAATCTGCACAGAAGAGTTCCCATCATGCCAGAGCGAACACCAGCTAAGCAAAGAACTCCGAAAAGCATACACTGAATCCAATAGAGCATCACTGACAAAGCAGTGAGAACTGCACCATCCATGAAAGGCAAGAACTCATTTTTCAAATGGAAAAAAGATAACATTTATGGTTTAATTTGCTTTTGTGCAAAGCATTAAGACAACATGTAGGCACCCTTTCCCCTATCGATCACCCAAGTTACAAGTAAATGTATAAATCAGTAGTTTAATGATACAACTGTGATCAGCTCTCATGGATGTCAAACTACCACTGGCCTCACATGGCTGATTCCCCATACCCACTAAGCAAAATTGCACACCAAGGATAACCAGCTGCAGGAACAGAAGCAGGGATATTAACATTAATGCACATCTGATGTGCATTATCTTAAGCCTGTATCAAGTAGCAGAGGTGGATGTGACAAAGCTACAGCAGGGTTAGCAAAGCATGAACCCAGCCCTGCAATCTTGAGAAATGTGGAGGACAGACAGAATAGGTCAGAGGGGTCTTGCACAAAAGTGTTTAAACCCAGAAATACTGTGGTTTTATTTTTGTCAGGGAAGAATTAAATGAACACAGTCAATTTACAGCCTGAAGGCGAGGTTCATTTCTTCTACCTAGAATCTACCGTAGACAGCTTTTATTCAGAAGTCAAGGAAAGTTTTATGCTATTAAAGGAGAAATTTCAGAAGATTTTGTGATTCCTACTTTGCAGGACACACAAATACAATCAAATGCATCAAAACCTGGATCATTACAGAAGAAATAAATATATACCCTGATGCAATCTGCCCATATCACCAGTAATTCTATACCTACTTCATTTTCCACAGCACAGACTATGACCAGTAGACACTCACAGCTCTCCTTTACATGCCACAAACCTTGCAAGCTCTAACTTTCAGATTACTTCCTATGCTCTCATCTACATGAGAGAGCAGGGCCGAATGCCTCAGTGATGACACTTGAAAATAAATGGAAGAATGAACAACTGAAAAAAAAATAAAAATGCTAGAAGCAATACATTTTCATGAAAAAGAGAGCTTTTTCTCCCTTTCTCTCCAGTTAATATTGAGGAATACATATCTGGCTTTCCTCCCAACGCACCGTTATTATGATACAAAGACAGCAGTTAGAAAACACCATATTCTAGGAGATAATTCAGAAGGGGAAAGTATACACTGCATGTGAGGAAAAGTCAATTAAGTAAAAACTGAGAAAATAACAAAAGGTTCCATTCTGAGCAATTTGAAATAATACATTTGACACAGAACAAATCAGTCACAGAAGTAAAAGATGGCCATTTTTTGTTGCAAGAGAGCTTTTAAAAACCTTCTCAACCATCTGCTGTCAGTATATGGTCATTAAGTTCAAGAAAATCCTTCCAGAACAATTTTGCTACATGGTAGTTAAGTTACAGATGCTTCTTTAATTTTTACAGCATACCTGGATTCAAACACAAGTGAAGTCGTCACTAAACTGTTTCGCAGTTGGGTTGATTTGGTTTTATACTATTAAGATTTAAGTCTTCTTCCTTCCAAAAAGCGATGAAAGTTTTCATAACATTTGCCTGGGAGGTCTCCTCAAGGCCACAGCAAATTAAGATTAAAAAGCCTTTTTGGATGACACCAATAATGACATGTAGAACAAAGAAGCTGAGAAGGCAAACAGAACGCTAATTGTGGAAGCGTAACTTGTGTTAAACAAAATGACAGACTTCTGTTTATTAACACTTGTCTGCACTTGGAATTCTACCAGAATAGTTATTGCAGAATAACTGTTTTGGTTGAAACTAAAATAACTCTTCCAGACTAATTACCAAAAAAGTGGGTTTTTTCATATATTTCCAAATCCAAGCAAGATCTCAGCCTTTTGAACCAGTTTAGCATCACATCATAAAATTTTTATTTCTTTTTAACTCAGTAAATCTGTTTGTACACCTCCCAGCACAAGATCACCATTCCATCACAGCCTTTATTCATCCACTGATACAGAATCATATAACAAGTAATGGGATTTTCTGTAAAGGCTTACTAACATGCATAAGCTGAAAATATGAAACAGTAATTTCAGTTATATTGCCGTTATATTTTCCCCACCAGCTTTGAAAATTCTCTAAAGGCAACTTATTAAACAGCAGTTGTGCCAACGCAGTCACTTTTGAAAAGAAAGATTTACCAACAATGACTCAGCTGGCAAACAATACCACAGTGCTAATATTGCACTAAATGATCCCAAATAAACAGAAGCACCAGTTTACAACCCCTTCAGGTATATTCTACAGTCCAGAAAGTACCAACTTTATTGAAAAAGTTAATGCGACTACCTAAACCAAGATGCTTTGAAAGACATTACAATGACAAATTCTGCCTTGTAATTCTACATTAAAATGTAATGTAGTCAGTGAAAGGTACCCTATTCAGTATAGGATCACAGGATTGGTGTCAATGAGGTAGGAGAAACATACCTTCTGTACCATAACCTCTGTATCATAACAATTTGTGGTAAACTCTACAAAAGGAAAACAAGGGATGGACAAAGTAGGGATTCTACAGTGAAATAGTCTAACCTTTGAAAAGGAAGGGGAAGAATAAAGAGTAGAAGAAATATGGGTTTCAATTGTCTAGTCTGAAAAGCTTATCTTGTATAGCACTAAGGAGTCAAATTTAAGCATGTTGAAACAGCTATTGAAGAATGTCACCTTCCTGAGGAGACTTTAGCTCTGTCACAACTCGTTTGCAACTCATATGTGTGTGCCCAGGGAGGGGATCTGCACAATGATCTGCCATTCCACGGTGGATGTCAGAAACAATAAAAGGAGCAAAGCAAAAATTCATCAACAAATCCCAGACTATTACTACATGATTAAGAGTTTCAAAGTAACTTGAGCAGAAATATAAGCCTGTTCAATAGACTCACAGAACCAGCAGAGCTCCTTTGTCTTCACTCTGGTCTTGACCTACTTTTAATATCAGTATGCACATTTGAGTTCCAGTCTAATGGTAATAGGCAGGCAAGTTATTTCAGGCTTCTGTACTAGGGCTGAATTTATCTGGGGCACTGGGAAAAGCCAGCTGGCTGTCTTCCTTGTCTACTGTTGTTTCCCTTTACAGTTACCCCTTTGCAGAGAGGGATACAAAAAAAGATGCATATTCATTGTTTAATCAACTATCCCACCTTTTCTTCCCTCAAAAGCAGTAAGTTATAAAAGAATCAAGGTCAGTGTTTCTGGAACAGAGCAGCACTCGGCAAGCGGTGCCTTGAATAACCGAGGCCACTGCTGTTTAAAATAGAAACTAACACAGGCAAAGCAAGTTAATATCTCTTATTTTGTGTGCCCATTTATTTTCCTCACACTTGAGGCAGCCTTTGCTCTTGGATATTATCTAGGTTGAAAACACATGTTTTCAAGATATGTGAAGCTCTGATGTTGGGGTAGAAGAACAGAAACAAAATTTCCACTGCCAGAAGTACAAAAATCCTACAATAATGTCAGGCCAAAGTCCAAATCTGAAAAGCAGTAATCCACTGGGAAATTTTTTTTTAGTTTCAATTAAAACCTGTGTACACTACTACACAAATTTAACTGAAAAAATGTTCTCAGAAAAACAACAAAAAATGCTATTATAAAAATAGAAAGCTCAAAGGAAAACAATTCTCTGATAAAGCATAGTTACGAAAATAGCTTAAAAAATTATAGCGAAGAAAGAGACAAGTTACATTGTTTTGGAAAAGTTCAGTGTATTCTGCTGAAGGGAGAGTGCATGATTAAAGCCAGCACTGTAAAGATACACATTTTAATAAATTTTTCCCCTCTCACATCAACTTAACTACACTGCCTCTGCAGTTCGCTTTAAGGTGTTCTTCTGTTCAAGTGAAACTACAATTTTTTGCTGCCTCTTTAATACTAGTCTTCATTTCTATTCTAAACATGGCTGGACATCAACCACAGGTGGGGCTGTATTGAGCCAGGCATCACAGACAGTACAGCAGACAATACAGGAGCTCTCAGTTCAAGCTTATGAGAGAAATAGGATGTGAAGAAAGGAATGTAGAGTAACAAATGCAATGAAAAACAATACCTGCAAAACTAGAGGTTGCTGTGAGCTAAATGCAGCTGAGAAGGCAATAGAGTCATGGCAAGTGAATGCAATTGGGGGGAAAAGGAAAGGCAAGGAAACACAAATTGAAGCCAAGGTAAAATGTTCAATTCCTGGCAATTCTTGAGCTCATAAGCATATGAGCTGTAAAACTGGAAATAGTGAATATAAACCCTGTTGGCATACAGAAGCTTAATCTCAGATGATCCAGAGTTCTTATTAATCTCACCACATATCTGTAGAAGCCTACCTCTGCTCTACTGCTGACTAAGAGAATCATAGAACGGTTTGGGTTGGAAGGGACCTTAAACATCATCCAGTTCCAATCCCCCTGCCATAGGCAAGGACACCTTCCACTAGACCAGGTTGCTCAAAGCCCCATCCAACCTAGCTCTGAACGCTGCCAGGGATGAAGCAGCCACAGCTTCTCTGGGCACCCTGTGCCAGTGTCTCACCACCCTCACAGGGAAGAACTTCTTCCTTATATTTAATCTAAATCTTCCCTCTTTCAGCTTGAAGCAATAACCCCTTGCCCTGTCACTACATTGTAAAAGTCTCTCTCCAGCTTCCTTGTAGGCACCCTTTAGGCACTTACCCTGAGCCTTCTCTTCTCCAGGCTGAACAAGCCCAACTCAGCCTATCTTCATAGGAGAGGTGCTCCAGCCCTCTCATCATCTTCTTGGTCTCCTCTGTTCTCACTTAAACAGCTGCATGCCCTTGTGTTGGGGGCTCCATAGCTGGATGCAGTACTGCAGGCAAGATTTCACAATAGCAGAGGGGGAGAATCACCTCCCTCGAACTACTGGTCATGCTCCTTTTGATGCAGCTCAGCATCAGAAAATCATACTCATAACATCCAGATTGCTTGATAAGTTTAGTTTTCAAAGATTCCTAATTTGAACAACTTTTAAAACCATTCTAGCAGTTATTTTTGCTAGAGTTTTCACAAGTTTTTTCATCATGAAAATCGTTTTCTTATCAAAAATGAACTGTTCACCACTCAATGTTACAACTGTGGAACTGTTCTAAACGGGTAATAGCATATAGTCCTAAAAAGAGAAAAAGAAGGGTTTGCCCCTAAAGCCTGAAACTCACGACACTGTGTTACTGCCTTTGCTGGGGCAGGAACAGCAACAACAACAAAAAAATCCCACCAAACAAAAATCCAAAAGAACCCAAACAATGAAATAAAATTAAGAAATTTTAAACACCATACACGTACACAAGATCTGGAGCATGGAAACAGTGATTAGAGTCTTTTCCATGCCATTTTAAAGCTTGAAAGAGAATGGTACAAAACTCTTCCCGTAATCAACCTGCTATTCTACAGCTCCTTGTGAAGGGACTGGAATAATTCAACTTGCACATCTGTGAGCAAGACCTGCTTGCCTGCATTAGCCTTTCCTCAGAAACATCACGGTTATCAGACAAGTCAGGAGAAAGTCAACAGAGGACATGAGACATGCTCTGCCTTCTTGGCATATACATTATTCTTTATGTTTGATGCTTCCTATTTCAATGCGACAACATCTACATGAAGTTACTATCTACATCCCCTTTTCAAAGAAGGGAAGTTTTATAACTTAATCAGAATTATCTGCTCTTCACATGCATGCACAAAACTCAGAGGCAAAGGCCAGATCATTCTCATGCAGAAAATGCTGAAGCTGAAATATAAAGCAAGCAAGCAAATGTCATGGGCTCAGCAGTAGCAGTCTTTTTTCTCCTCCTGGGTACCTGGTGCAGTACTGTGTTTTTGGTTTTGAGCCTGGGAACAGCGCTGATAACA
>JARCZZ010016748.1:0-27528 GCA_030323915.1 Brotogeris chrysoptera | reverse complement strand
CCCTGCCCATGGCAGGGGGGTTGGAACTAAATGATCTTAAGGTCCTTTCCAACCCTGACTATTCTATGATTCTATGATTCTCTACTTTCCTCCTGTCCTTTCAAAGGAAGATATGCTCACACCTGGAAAGTGGGAGAAGCAAGAGAATTATTTACCTGAAGAAAGTATGGTGCTCCACACAAACCTTCCATAACCTTTTAGCAGCCCGATGGTTTGGCAGTTTGAACCCAATAGTGCTCTCAAACTGTTCCGTCTGGAAAGAATCCACAAAGAAATTAACCCATTTCCTTAAGCTGGTTTTTAACAAGCAGGTAGAGTTCAGATAGCTCCATTAGTGTAACAAGGTCTTTATCTCCTTTCATAAGACTTCATAAGATTTGGAAATAATAAAAAAACCCTAGAATTTTCAGCCTTTTAATAAAATTATTCTTGGGGAGTTAGCCATGAAGGGTGATCACATTATCACTTCCTAACCGAACGAATGACTCTGTTGAAAAACCCAATGATGCTTTAGTGTTCCTTGCTCATTTGCTGACTAACTGCTCGATGTATTTATTTTTAAACTGCATAAAGTAATTGTACTGCAGGTTGTGCTGCACATTTCCCCTGGATTTAACAAATGTCTGAAATCCATAGCACCTAAGAGGTTTCACTATATAACAGTTTGTCAGCATAACTATTGCGTCTATGTACCACAGCGAGTGCAAGAACAATACATCTGTGTTCCAAAACTTACAGAACGACAATGTTAGTATTGTATTACTGGTATTTAGACTTCTCTTTCATTTATTCACACAGCAAGAGCTACCTTAAACATTTTAGAATATAACCTAAAAAAGCAACACGGTTTTTCACATTTTGTTAAATATCCAATTACAACGTGTTCACAACGTAGCCCCCCCTTCCTCCTTCAGCAACTCTCATAAACTTAGAAGGCTATTTGAAATGAAAGTGGAATCCACTATTTCTATAGTAGCTAACAGAAATAACCTCCTACAGAAAACTCAGGCCTTCGGTTACAGCCATAAACTAGATGCGCTGACATTTAGTGAACAATTATACCCAAAGAGGAAGAGAAGCTGGCTCTCTCCCAGGACTGCAAGTTTATATAAACACTCAGAACATGGCCATCATAACAAGCTTTTGCTGTAAAAAACTGAAAAATAAAAGTTAAAATGAATTAGAAGATGGCATCTATTAACCAAAGAAAATAGATTTTCTTCTTGGTTTGCATTTAGTGATCCGGACAAGTGTTGAATACAATCAGCAGAATACAAAAAGGAAGATAAAATGCTCTTAAGCTCCGCTCAAATCCAACAAAAGCCTGTGTGAACATCTGGGAAAAAAAAATCAGGACGTTTGCTTGTTACTAGATAGAAATGATCTCACAAAGGAAACAGGACAGAAAGGTGGTACTTACCTCTGCTGGCCTGACTTTGATGTAGAAATTACTTCTTTTGTAAGAGATCTTAAGAATTTTTGGCCAAGCAAAGCGGTTGATCCGGAGTCTATCTTTGTAAATGAGCAGGCCATTAGCACATACACCCAGCATGATATCCACGCCTTCAGAATCCTACCACATATGAGACAATTTCATAAAAATCGGTTTAAGAACATTCCAAACAAGTAATGACTGCTAGCATACCTTGAGGGAATAATGCGACTCGAATTTACTTCATATTAAAAACTGAAAGACCGCAACAATGAGATTCTTAAAGCAGAAACTGCCAGCTATATATATATTTTATAGGAAAAGCTTTGGACTCTAAGTAATGGCTTTGGCTCTCATATGCCATTGTATATGCCACATTTCTGGGAAATTCTTCAATATTCTGACAAAAGGGACTAAGTTAACAATTTAAAAGCAAGAGAAAGCACGGCGGATGGGCTACCAGTAATTTCAACAAATACTAAAAGAAGGCTTAAACCAACTTAAAACGGTGAGTGAAAGTCTGAAAAGGCTGCTGATCATGGTGATGGTCACCTACTATTCCAAGTGAAGAAGTAACGGATAGGTGGCTGAAAATATGAACATACTCATTTCAAAGTGCTGCTGGTACACAATACAGCAGAATTTCGTGTCCTCCCCAATAACAAATCAACTACATCAAATGCCAGCGCTGGCATTAAGAATTTATTTCACCGGGCATAACTAACGCTGCAAGCGGTTCCTCCAAACAGCAGTTGTAATGTTTGTAGGTATCTTCAGGAAAAGAAAGCTCCAATAAAACTCTAAAAATCTAAGTTCCTTAAAACACTACAGGCCAACAGAACTGCCCGCTGCACTTGTATTTAAAAAGGAATCAATGTTACATAGTAAATCGTACAGGAATAAAAGTTTATGTATATTTGCTTCAAGTGCTTCTAACGAGAACACAGGAAGAAAGTCTATGGAAAATTTGCAAAAAACAAGTGCACATTGTTTCCATATGAAACAGAATGAAAAAAAAAAAATGCTTTTCCAGTAAAGTCTTTTCCTTTTTTTAAATCTAGGAGCGATATGCTTCGAACGCATTCATTTTCCTAAGAGTTTGAGGCTCTGGATTTGTGCAAGGGAGCGGGAAGGGGTTGGGTTACTTTCGGTTTTTAACAAAAATAAAATAAAATAAAATAAAATAAAATAAAATAAAATAAAATAAAATAAAATAAAATAAAATAAAAAAATCCCACCAGAAATGTAAATTTGATTTGACCTTCCCAGAAGAGTGGAAAAAGCACCAAACCCCACACTCCTCCACCCACCCCGATTTTAACTCTCATGGTATTACTAAAACAATTACATGTTCTTTTAGGCTTTATTTTATGGCCCTACGTCCCCTTGGCATCAAAAATCTGACATTTTAAATATATTTACCCACTTCTATAAATAAAATATTCTTTCTAAGCTGCACATACATCATGCATTAAGTGAGCTTAGATTTAAAATAAATTCTAAGTATGTTAAAGCTGTAAACTGTAAATTATCATGACCAACAGACAAAAGGCTTATACCTAAAATCTGGGAGCATGACATTTTTTAGAAAGTATATATCTACTACGTTCTTTAATGTTAAGCATGTCTATCCAAAACCAGAACAAACCCAAACCAATCCCCAGTACCTTGGCATGATGTAAATCCACTCCATACATGGAGAGTCTCTTTGCATTTTCTAGGAACTGGGAATCCGCCTGTGCTGGAGTTAAGCCCCTAAAACCATTGAATAAGCCTTGAGTTTATTGACAAAAGAACTGAGAATCAAAACTGAGTGGAATCCTGGAATTCAGGCACATGGGAAAACCTCAGTTTGTATCAATAGCATTTTTGTATCAATAGCATTTTTGTATCAATAGCATTTTTGTCCTAATGGGAAAGTGCTCTTTTAAAGCATATTATGAGATACCCACCTTTACTCTTTCAAAATAGTCTAGGCTCTATGTTGCTTAAACTAATTCATATGCTCAGATAAAAATATCTTCTCTAAAAGTTCTCTTCGGAGATCTTACTGAAGCTACTACTTTAAAACCAAACTTTTTAAACACATGGAAGGGGCTCCAGTAACATAGAAAAAGATTTCCAAAGTAAGAGTAACTTCAGCTTAGCAGTTTTACACATACTTTTAAGAGGACTGACATAAACATGGCAAAGCATAATGACTTCATTTAATCCCACTGTATCCGACACACCTGTGTGTTTTGTGTAACTCAGCTACTTTCTCTTCCATTTCTTGAGTCTGATTGGGTGCAAACTGGAATTCACTGATGTAGTCACTGGGGTGCTCCTCTGGGTCATGATCACCCAGCTCAGCCTGCAGGGTATACGAACCAAGGAGGGTGTGAGTGACAAAAGAACATGGCAGTCGACCGGAAGCAATATCCTGACGAAGCTGTAGGCACAAGAAATACCTGCAAGATAAAAGAAAAGGGGGGGGGGAATCAAACAAACAAAAGCAAGGATGAAGTGTTACTAACGGCAGGCTTATGAGATATGGCAGAATTTATTGAGATACATGTAATCATATCTTTTAAATTAAATCAATGCATTAATGATTCATTACCCCTTACATAATTTGAGTATTATTACCACACAGTAAATTTCACTTCCATTTTTTACAGTTGGTATTACTTTCATAAATAATGTGAAAAGCAGGAATAATTCTGATTTTTGGTATAAATGACTGAAAAACTTTATCTAGCTTGTAACAAAAGATGGCTTAGAACTCCTTCATTTCACATTGTAGCCTGCAGGTATCTAACATTTGAAAATAAAACCTATTTGACATTTCCCTTTGGCTTTAATATTTTAACTTTTTTATCCCTTGCAGTTCATGAACTAATCAAGTCACGTAATACAGAAAAGAAATCTGGTTTAGCACTGAAATCGTAATTACCTGCCTTAAATGTATGTATTAGAATTTAGTATTTCAGACACTGCATGCAGACTTTAACCAAATTTAACAAGTGAACAAGCAGCAGACATCCTACCCTAGCACAGGGGTTGTCGAGATAACGACAAAAGGGAATAGCTTTAAACTGAAAGAGGGTAGATTTAGGTTAGATATTAGGAAGAAATTCTTCCCTGTGAGGACTGTGAGGCACTGGAACAGGTTGCGCAGAGAAGTTGTGGATGCCCCATTCCTGTCAGTGTTCTAAGGCCAGACTGGATGGGGCTTTGAGCAACCTGCTCTAGTGGAAGGTGTCCCTACCTGTGGTGGGGGGTTGCAACTAGGTGATCTTTAAGGTCCTTCTAACCCAAGCAATTTTATGATTCTAATGATTCTATTTAATGCGTATGTATAAAACTAGCTTTTCACCAGCCTAGGTTATGGCTGAAGCACCTTGGATCCCTGGAGCTTTGTTCTTAATATCAATACCTCACACCCTTGTTTACTTAATAATAAAGCAGCAGCCTGACAATAAACCACTGGCCTCTTTCATAAAAGATCATTTGCATCTTACTGCCTGCCCAAATCATATTCCAATTTACCATAAAATTCTTTCTCGGGTTTCTTCCTGAAGCTTTCACTCTGCCTTTTTCAACCTTGTTCAAAAGAAGTTGATGTAAAAACATTTATAGTATTCTAAAGTAACAGCCAAACCTCTTCAGGCATCCAGAAACTGAAGAAATTTTATATGGCCTTCAAATTAGACTAACAGTAATTTTTTTAGTTTGAACTTAGGAACTATACGTACCTAGTGATGTCTTCAGTCAACTGTGAAGGATCAGGGGGATAAAACTTCACATTAAAGGTGAATATCCATGGTAAACCTAAACATGGAAAATGCTGGATTGTTAATCTCAAACAAGATGAAGAAAGCAAAGAAACCTTACTGAAAAAGGTTAGGCAGTCATATAAATCTTAGATCACTGGATCCTGAGTAAAGTTTTTTTTCTCCTTTACAACCTATTAGTACGAAGCATAGCATATTTTCATTCTCAGGTAGTAACTCATATACAGAGACAGTGAAAGATTAGCAATTAAAGTAATTCTTAAATAAAGTTTTACAGTAAGTTAATATCAGAAGACATTTTTATTTTGAAAACTACCATAATATAATTAACACTTTTAAGATATTCTGCTCTCAGAGACACTCGCACTCAATTTGTGTTTAGTTCCAACTTCTCGAAGGCTAACAGTGCCCTCCTGTTTTAACTGACTGCTAGGTTGAGAGACTGTACAATAATGATGAACATGACATGTCGAAATGAGGTCTGCATTGTATACACAAAGGCAAATAAATTATTCATATTCATACAGTATGGATAGAGAACAAAAAATCATTAGCCAATCACCCTCTAAAATATTTGAGAAACTATACCTTTAGCAACTACAATAACAACGATATTCGAAGTTCAAATTCTCATGGATTAGAATTGGCACCACCACATGCAATTTTTAAGCAAAAGCATTAATAATTTGACAAATCATGAAACATTACCTTTAGTCACAGCTTCAATTTTAAGTAAATCTTTAAGATTTGAAAGCTGAAGTCACTCATCAGTGATTAAAATACATTCTCAGAATGTTACTCTACCAGTACTGTAACACTATGTTCAAGACGAATAAATTCATTGGAAAGTACTAACAGCTTGACAAAATGTAGAACTTTGCTAATTCAAACAGATTTTAAGTACAATGCAGATACAGATGTAATAGAAAATCACAAACTAGGAGTCTAGGAGAAGAATTTAATAGTTCGGTTTGGTTTTGCGCACTGCTTGAAAGCAAGTGCAGTTGAGCTTTACTGTACCTTACCGAAGTTACACTAAAATGTAGGGCTGCTGAAAGCTATGAAGAAATGTAAGAAAACCAAACCAGAGAAAGGCCACAAAGATGATCAGAGGGCTGGAGCACCTCTCCTGAGAAGACAGGCTGAGAGAGCTGGGGTTGTTCAGGCTGGAGAAGAGAAAGCTCAGGGAAGACCTTAGTGCAGCCTTCCAGTACCTAAAGGGGGGTCTACAAGAAAGCTGGAGATGGCCTTTTTGCATAGGCTTGTAGTGATAAGACAAGGGGAATGGCTTTAAACTGAAACCGGGAAGATTTAGGTTAGATATTAGGAGGAAGGTCTTGATGCACAATGAGAGTTGCGAGGCACTGGCACGGGTTGCCCGGAGAAGCTGTGGCTGCCCCATCCCTGGCAGTGTTCAAGGCCAGGTTGGATGGCGCTTTGAGAAACCTGGTCTAGTGGAAGGTGTCCCTGCCAATGGCAGGGGAGTTGGAAATGGGTGACTTTTATAGTCCCTTCCAGACCAAATCATTCGATGATTCTACGAAACAATAATCATCAAAACAATTCAGTAGCCATTTTCGTCTTTCTCTCGCCCCTTTTCTCCTAAATGCAAATAGTATTTTGGTGAAAGGTCTCGCAAAAATAATCTCTGGTATGAAGTTAATAATTCTATAGAGCTTGTTAATGATGAATTCTGGACAGTAAACCATTTTAAATATCCGTGCTACACAGATAAACCATGCTTTGAAAAACATGTGTTTCAACAACAGAAAAACCCCACTGAAATGCCATTTCCAGCATGATTATAGAAAAGAGTGCTGACATCTCGGTTTAAAGTTATTTCCTTTAAAAAAATCCCCTTTCAAAATTTGACATCTGCTAAAGGTGAAGAGATGCTTTGTGTCAGTATTTCTAATGAAGCCTTTCAACATTTCAAAAAGTATTTCAGATTTTCAAACATGTCTATTCATCGGAGCACTTCCAATTTCTGCTTACGTGTGAACCTCTTGCTCCACCTAACCCCTAAATCACTACTTCCTGTAGAGAGTTGGGGGGTTTGGCACATCTTAATGTTCCCAGTTATCAATTATTTGTTAGAATATCGATTACTTTGCTTACAAAATAAGCCAGGACTCCTTAAATGAAAAAGCCTAATTTATGGGATAAACATATAGTGTTGAATTAGGTAAAATATGCCTCATGGCATCATCTACTGCAATGCGGTGTAAGACAGAATTAGGACAAAGATACCTTTAAAAAAAAGTCTAACACATCTAGCATCATGAACAGAATTAAATCTGGAATAGATTAGTCCACTTCGATCGTTTATCTCCCAGGGAATTTTCATCATATAATGAAAAGCTGCTGCTAGGGAACAAGCCAAACTGATGAAGATAAGCAACTGGGCCAAAATTTCTAAGCAAAACAGTTCAGGAAGCGTTTTCATCTTAACAGGACAGTGGGATGGGGAGAAATGGATGAAGGATGTGTCCTTCTATACAGATACTAAACCAGTCGTCAAGTTTTCCTGGAATGAAACAGTATTTCCTGTTTGGAAGCAATCTTTCCTTGTCTAAAACCTGCAATTAAACTAGTCACAGACGAATTCCTGCTTAACATATTCCTCTATCTTGTCAGCATTTCTGATTACCTTTCAGAAAGCCCTATAGCCAGGACACCTAGCAATCATTTGAAGGAGAAAAAGAAATAAAGCTGTAATCTCTACAGATAGCTGAAAAAGAGTGCAAATACTCAATGTACAGCCTATGTGAGAAATTTCAGATGTCTTCAAATACTACATCCATTGAAAAAAATGTTGCAGTTAGATCTGTACTAAGTATTTTCTGGACAGTTGGTAACCTTCTATTTTGCCTGACTACTGAAAGCCCGTCTATCCCCTGAATACACACTAGCAAGTACATTACAATGGGAACAGTCTATACTTACACTTCTCACTACAGTGTACTGTTCACAGCCGCGTAACTGAGGCACACAAATGGAATTGTCTTCACACAATGATGCACACTATTACTGGCTCTTTGAATTGGTGGCCAAGACAAAAAAAAACAGTAAATAAATCTGATATTTAAAATAGTACGGAGCATTCTGTCCCTGATAAGGCCCTCTGTTTTGATGCTTAATAATATGGGCTACAGAAATGTCAGAAATTTTTCGAACCAGCTTGTTACCTCAAAAATGCTTCTGTGGCAACTTTAGGCACATTCTTAAGAGAAAAAGAATGCAATACAACCGACCAGCAAGCAGCATACAAATAACATGATTCATCCCATTTAAACTGGAAAATCAGTGAGGTCTTTTTTCCAGTAAAGGGTTTTTTTTGGCTTTTACTCATGATGTCTCTGTTGGCCGAGCTAAGATTTTCAGGGCACCGTGTGACCAAGACAGATACATTACTCACACGCAGATGCAAAAATGTCCCATAAAATTAAGAAATTTTTTTTCTATCATTTTTCTTAAAATTACCATTAAGAGAACTGAAGAAATAAGGAAGACACATGAGCAGTCCACGTTTCCAAAACTGCATAAAGAGCAGCATGCACACAGTCCTGGTCGGACTGACAAAATTCACCTCTCAAACTCAGCCATTTCCAAACTGCAAAATCGTTCTTTATAATTAGCAGGCATACAGAAGTACCTCTGCAGGAAAAGTCTTCCCTTGGCACAGGTAGTTTGGTTTCTTCGGGAACTGTAAGCTAGACTCGAAGTGTAATTAGCTTAGATCAAAATTAGCTACAACTTTTACAGATACATAGTTATTTACGTAAAAGATATGGATCTAAAAATACAGTGACCCTGCACAAAGTGACCCCCGTATTTTGGTGCCTGAGCATGATCGTACATTTTGTCAGAATTAAAGTGAGACAGCCGCAGATGTACATTTAAAATGCAAGCACTTTTCTTAATTCTAACTTACTTTAGCACTTTAAATACAAACTTCAGATTTCTTAAATATTTTAGAACACTGTGCTGCAGAATTCTTAACTCATATTTGCATTATTCTCACAGAATTTTAGTTATGAATTTAGCACCATTTGGTCCACTGCGTAATTTGAAAATATACCTATTTAACCGTATAATTATTTTTCTGTATCGTCCTCTTTCCTCAGCAGTTGTTTAGGCTGTGTTGCAGAACATATCATAGAACCAAGAATGTAAAAATAAATAAATAAATAAAAGAATCCATTTCAACTCCATGACAAGCCACAGAACTACATAAATTGTTGGCTAAGTATTTCTCAGCACAGGCCAGTATTGCATTTTGCTGTTTTCAAGTTCCCAAATCAGAATGACTGGTTTCCCATTAACAAAAGGATGTCGAGAACATGAGCCTCGACCATCAGCTAAGAGAACATGAATACTGAGCATGAGCTAAGAGAAAGGTTTAAACTTGTAAGTCAAGATTTGTCACAAGCTGCCTTACCTATTATACTGTTTCATCTCTTCTAATCCACTTCCATAGAATTACGTGGACGATTTCCCTTACTCCCCTCAATAATTAAACTGAGTCACGTAACAAGCAAAGTAAGTTTTCTGTCTTCAGTCCTTCAGTTAATCACTCCTTTGTCTGAAAAGAGAATCTTTTCTATCACTGTAGCCATTATCTCTTTTGATGCTAGTGGATACAGCTTCTTCTGACCTTAGACTGCTGATACGTAACTATGTATGTACTGACTCCCTTCATAGCCAACGGAAGAAAAGAGGCATTTAGTTTGGTTCTCCTTTCAGACATCTATTTCAGAATGAACTCAGTCACCTCCTAGAAGTGCCTGTTCCTTATAAAAAACAAGTGCGTTTACCTTAGGTGAACACAGTCAACCTATATTAGATCCCGTAAGTCATATTGCAGGTCCAGTGACGAGTTCTAGAATTTTTCAAGCTAAAGATGTGTTTTCTTGACAGAAGACATTGCGACAATTTTACAGTTAGCTTCATGAGCAAAAAGGTTAAATGTACCCTTTATCAGGGTAAAAAAACCCTCCCTATACCAGTCTTTTCTGATCTCAGAATATCCAAACCCTCTCCGATTTTTCTAAGATACACAACACAGGATAAGCAATATGGAAGTATTTTTGGTAATAAAACCACTAATTGTGTTGTAGACTTGAAATAGGTTTACCTGACATAACGTTACCTTGGGTTTAAACTATTTCACACAGCATACAAATCTAATTTCCATTTGGAAGAGAATTAATTACATCCACACTAAACACAGGATACATCTAAAAAAATAGCTCCAAAATCTGCATGAAGAGAAAGATAACGAGGTCTGTAACCCAGTTCCATTTACTTCAATTATACAAATAATAAAAGCAAATACTCAGACTTCCCAAAACAGATGCTTTATAACATTCACATCTCTAATCTTGATCCACAACTGTGAACACCTAAATTGCAGACAAAAGACTGATCTGTAACTGCAATAAACATTATGATGACATCAGGTTTATGCAGTTTACTCATCCAATTCTGTTACACGGAGAATGAGCATTATGAAAAGACCTACAGAAAACAAATGAGTGTAATAATGTGTTCCACGCTAACTGTATGTATATCTCAAATTAACTTTACATAAGGGTGAACCACCACACCCCTGTGAAGTCTGGGATTTGGCTATTCCAAAGTCAGTCGCTACTGCTTGTACCATCACAGTATTCAAGCTGAACTTGGCAGTTTTGCAAAAGCCTCAATCCACTTTAGACACAGCAAATTTCAAGAAGATAGCGACAGAAGTGTAATTACCCTGCCTGTCCCTAATTGAACTTATTAGAGGTTTTAACACATACTGGTGGATATCAAATTACATGAGTCAAAAAAAAGCCAAGAATTAATTTTCCTGAAGAGGTCAGGCTGGCTGAGAGCAAACAAGCTTCTTGCCACCTTTGCAGTGCTGAGAACAGAGCCAGTAATTTGCACGTCACGTTCATTAGCCAAAGTAACATCGATAATTGCTGAGATCTATCATAACTGCCTAGCCAACGGCCAGCCTGAATAAATAACAGGTCACAAAGAAGGCCTGAGGTCACTGACTTAGGAAGAAGCAGCCAGATGCAGAACATGACTTGGGGGAGACTAAAAGATTGTATTTTGTCTTCTCCAGCCACAGGTGATACATACATGGCCAATGTGCAGAGTATTGGTAATGCCCACATATAAGAGAAAGCAGAGATTATTATAAAGTTGCAGACTGACATGCTGCTCCACTTCTGAATTCATCACCTTTGTGTGTTCAATGTACTTGTCCAGATGGTTACATAGCACACTAGTGCTTCAGTTTGTGCCATACAAGACAGAAAGAAATTAGTTTCTTCATTTCAGATGTTCAAATGGACTAGTACATTTTGGAGGTACCTTCAATTTATTACAAATGAGTACTTTTGTACCTAAGATTCCATTCTTGATTCAAAGACAGATGCATTTAGAACAAAACCTAAAAGAAAGAAAACCCTCACTACTCGATACTCACGTAGCTGGAGGATAAAATTTATCTGCAGTACATTCCAATACCTGGAAATGCTAATGCACTGATTAAAAGGAACACAAGTGACAGTATGCTGATTACTTGCAAATTACTATAAGGAAGTTTCTTTTTAAAATCCTTAAAAAGGTGTCCTCTACTTGCATATTAGTACATTGACCATTTTAATAGGTCTAGTTTTCTTACACAAGAGCATGTTGGATCAAAAAAATAGGTTCCAAGGAAGCTTCTGTAACTTTAATTTCTTTTCTGAAAATACAGACCTAGCAAGGAATTTCATCAGCTGCAAAAGGCCTGAAGACAACAGAGTTAACAGCACTATGATTTCACACGGATCCCGACTGTAAAGTGAGACATTCCAAGATTATGCCCTACTTCATTTCCATTCCAGAAATGATGGAAATATCAAAAAAACCCAATGCTGGACTAAGCAGTACTGAAGAATATACATTTTCTGTAAGACATATTGATTCTCTTTTTATGATTTCATACTCTGGTGAGTCTTTGAAGAAAGTCCCATCACAACAACCATGACTACCTTTGCAATATGATATTCTCCATCCCATAACATAAATATCAACAGAAGTTGAAAAAGAAAACATCTACCATTTCAGGATGCAAAAGACCAACTATTAGTTGCATATAACAGGAAAATTTTGAGGCAGCAGCCAGTATAATGATTAACTTCTGCAACACAAGGCTGAGTGGACAGTGGACAGAAATAGCTTCTATTCTTCGCTTTCTGTTCTAACACTGAACAGGTTATTATCAGATACACATTATTTTAATGCTGCAAGTATACAGTGCAGTCAACATCCAGGCTACTAAGTTTATGACGAATATTTCTGTGAGGAAATAAAAGGTGCATGATATCTGAATACAGAAGTACTTACTTCGAATTTGTCTCTTAATTTCCTTTGAAGAATCTAGCCAGTTCTGGAAAACAAAAAAAAAGAAAACCACAACCAACATTTAAAATCACCACAGATCGAAGATGGTGAAGTTATTTCATTCAGTGCAATTAAAGTTTGCGTTGTTCAAACATCTGCTCCATTTTAAAATAACCCAGAGAACTCTCAAATTGAACTTGAGATTTGCTAGCACGTCTCCCCAGCCATGCACATGAAACCGCACAATGACACTCCCTTCATGGTTGTCTTACTGCTTTAGAGTATTTATGCCTTGTATTATTAAAAACTGAAGAGTCCTCCAGTGGAGGTGGTCCAGCAAATGACATTTGACAAACACAATTTTCTCTCATACTCCTTTTGTGGACATAAGCAGACTTTCCAGGAACGGCTGTGTAATCTCTGCATGTCTGTGCTTATAACACCCAAATAAGAGTTACCTAAGATAACGTTTCTCTTCAACTCCAGAGACCTACTATTTGTATGATTCAAGGTGTATACATTTCAGTTCTGGTAACATTCAAAGGTGCTTGGAAAAACCTAATCAAATTTTATGCTTTTTTTCTAACCTCCCCAAAGCAAAGTTCATTATGAACATGTATTACGTTAACAGTGATACACTGGCAAGGTTCAAATCTAGGTACTCAGCTCTATTTCAGAAAATGCAAATAAAGTCGGATTTTAATATTTTACATGCCTTTTTTAAATGTTTTTTATCCTCAATAGCAAAAGTATTTTCCTATCATCAGTGCAACCTATTAAACAGCTCATAGCATTTCAGTTACTATCGATATTTACAAAGACACCTTTTCATGACTGACCATCCAAAAACGTAACTTTGGGAAGTACAGACTAATCAGTAACGTATATTCATCATTAACTCAGACAATCCTGTTTACTAATTTTACCTATAGATGTTAAAAAATAGATTGAATGAGAGATTAGAAACATCAGCCTTTTAACTGCAGTTACCTTATACAGTGTTTGAACCCTTATTTCACATCGCCAGACACACGTACACACGCATTCCCATGGAAGAAACATGCATGCACACAGTCAGCTTGCCAGCAGGACTTGGCACACATCACAAAGTTGTGCAAAGTAGGGAAGAAAACTTAGAAGGTCAAGGACAACGTGAATTTCCACAAAGCACTACACATATTAGCAGCTTTAAAAAGTCATTGGGGACCTCAATGCCAGCACAAATGTTGCTAAACCTTAATCTCTACCAACGTTTCTTGCCTAACCTAGCCGGCAGCAGACACTGGGTATAACCTGACTCAACTTTCAGTCCATGGTACCAAACTTCTGATGCAACAACTGTATTCCAATACCACACCCCTCAGTCACTATTACAGGCTTTTCCACCAGAAGTCAAATTTATTTCAAGGAGACAAAACATGAGGCTACAGTTTTAGGGGTCGGCGTGAATTATAAGAAAGTGGGATTGAGTGGTTTTGCGCAGCTGCACATCTTTCGTGCTGATAAAGGATGTGGCTTCTATAAATATGACCTAAAATACTAAGTTCCCTGTTGCAAATGACCTTGGTCAAAGTTGATTTAATCACAAATGCAGCATGTATATATTAGACAACTACTCTTCAAATTAAATGCAAAACCTCCTTTCTATAATTTAGAGATGTAATTAAAAGACAAAAATTCACTCTACTTGCTCTAAGAAGTCTGCAACACCTACATTTCACAGCTACTATAACATTTCCAGAGATGCACAGTCCACAGCATCATTACAAAGGGAGAGATATAACACGCTCCTCAAAAAAATCTGGATAATCTTTATTCTGCTTAAGTCAGAAAACTACTATCTGTTGGAAAAGCCTTGACAAGGAAAGGCCTTGGAAGACAACAGAAGTCTTCAAATACTTTTAGCTGAAACTCACTTCAGCTACAGATATCCTCGGTTTTCAGTTTTGGCATGAGTTCTATTCCAAAACGATACACAGCCATCTTCTTCCAATTGCAAAGATAACTGCAAGTAGCTTAAAGATCACTGCAAGTAGCTTAAACTCTTAAATTATCGTACAAGTACAGACGAAAGTAAATATAGAATATGGCATGGCATAACTACAGCAGAAAACTAGGATTTCTGAGCATATGTTACTTTCAATGCTTTATCACTATCAAGTAGAAGAACCTATAATACAGAATATGCTGCAAGATAAGAAGAATAACTGTTTCTTTCCAGAAGTTACACAGTTTTCTGATTTTCCAAAACCTTCGAGTGAGCTTATTGGTAGCAGACTTTTTCACCAACTTCCATTACTACTCAGTCAAATGAAGTAAGACGCTTATGCTCCATTTCTATACATAATTACAGAGGTGGGCTTTCTGCATCTGTGCCTTTTGTTATGAACAAAACAAACTCTATTGAAAGAGTCTACCCTGAAACAGACCTCTTGATGCAGCATAGGTCTGTCTTTCAAATGAAAAGACAGTGTATGTACACAACTTTGCTCCACTAGGCAATAATTATTGGTTTAATTTGTGATTCATAAGGTTATAGACCAGAAAGTAATGAATTGTCAAAGAACGACAAAATGTTCTCTACCAGTACAAAAGTATTTTGTACAAATCCAGAAATGCAGTATTTCCAGCTGCTGCCCAGAACATAAGAGCAGAAGCTTTCTAACTCTTCTGCAGACCAGTTAGTGTGAATAGCTCATTTGTCAACTTCTGAGGGTGTAACACAGTGAAAACACTACCTAAACTTTAGGCCAATAAATCTAACATTTGCAAAACAATGAAGGAAATCATTAAGGAGTAATTTGACCTAAAGAGTTTTAAAACGTGTATTGAAGCTAACAAAAATCTGTCTGATTTGAAGACATGACATCTCTCTCAGCTGCACAGAACACCATAGAGAAAAGTTAATGGGACTGCTCCTCCAATGGTACCCTGATAGTGCATTAGGGAGCAGCTCGAATTCAAAAGAGAGGCAGGCATTCAGTTTCCACACCCCACAGCTGGTGTTGAGTTCAACAGCTGGCTTATAAATGGGTGGCTGTGATGTGTGCACGAGAATGAGAAAAACTCATCATTCAGCATTTAGTACTGACCAGCCTAGAGGGCAGAAATTTGTGGCAATTTAATCTGAAGAGGCAGTCATAACAGGAGGGGGGAAAAAAAAGGATCAGAAAGAACTAGTACAGAGATGAAAAAATTGTCAAAAACTTAGAGGTGAACAAAATAGAAGGCCCTAAAACCAGCAAAAGTTCCAAGTCCCTAAGCTTTCTTAAGACACCACAGTAGCTACCGTTCGCATTACCGGGATATGTTTATATCACAACCTGCATAAGAAATTCCAAACACAGTGTTATACAAAACCAGTAGCTTTGAATTAGGTAATTTGAGTGACAATAGCAGTAAAAATAAGCAAGCCTATATCAATGTGCACGTTACAGTACACTGCGCAACACGTAAAAAGAATGTAAGTCACTTAGCCAAGTGACTAGTTCATGCCAAAACCCACATTCTCAAACTCTTCTTTGAAAACCTGGATATTCCCACTTACCTGGTAATCACAATGTAGAGCTGCACCAGGGGTATAGTAATACCACATAATGGTACTTTGGGTAAAACGTAGAGCATATGGGCTATCCAGACAGGAAATACCCAAAATAAACCCCTCCTTCTCTGCTACTCATGGGCATTCAAAATCTTGTAGCTCCTGCAGTTCACCCTAAATTTAAGCTTATTCTTGCAATAGAAAGTAGGAGGTGGGAAATGCAAACCTGCTAGAAGACTCCTTTTTAAGTTTCTTTAGATAATACTTGCATGATGAAGACAAAATCCAACAATTGTGGGGTTTTTAAGTCTTTGTAACAAATCAGACCAGCTTCCTCCAGAATTTTTTAAACAAAAGCCTGCTGCTGTCCATAATTCTGATGATGAATGGTCTACTTGAATAGAGTGCTAGAGTTAGCCTGGGCACATAAATAACTGAACCACAGAGACCTCATTATCAGGATACTTTTCACTGAATGTATGTAAATACCTTATTTGTGAGTGTTGCTACGATAGCATCTGCATAGTCAACGGATAGGGAGGCTCAGGGGCTCATTCAGGCTGAAAGGGACCTCTGGAGATAACTGATCTAGCTGTGATTCAAGGCAGAGCCAGCTTTGGAACAGACAAGACTGCCCAGGCTCGTATACAGTCAAGTATGAAAAAACAGATGGGATCTTTTTAAGGTGTGATGCGCTGTTCCTCCATTGACATGACTGAGAAATAGCAAGAAATATTAGTCCAACGAGAAGCACATTAACAATAAGAAAATAAGCACAACCTTACACCAACCCAGACTTTCCTGCTGCACTTTCAAAAGTGAAAGGCTCCCTGTTCCACCTTGTAGGATCTGCTCAAGTGGGCTATTTCCTGGTTCAGCTCAAGGATCCCAGGTCTGCTATTAGACTTTTCCTTTCTTGTCAGAGATCAGACCGCTCTTTTGTTATTTTGCTGTGTGTATACAGTGTAGATTTTCAATGAGTAGCACTACTAAAAGGACAACATGTGAGAATAACAAATAATAATTATGATATTTAAACCCCAACAGTTACTTCGAAGATCAACTGACATGCTTTCCATTGTTACATCAAAGAAGTTCTAATTTCTATAAATGGTTTACAAATCAAGACAAAAAATAGAATACCCAAGTAAAAAAATACATCAAGCCCATTTTACATATGTGTATCTTTAATACAGAGGAACTGAGTACTTTCCTTAATGTTTGCAGCAAAGCAAGTCTGGAAAACTACCATATTTGAATGGAAATTGTCAGAGATTCAGATCTACTCAGACCACTAAATTAGACTGCATTTCAAACACAACAGTGGGATGAGAAAGATGGCAGGAAAAAAGCAAAAGCTTCCAGACGAGCACAGTACTCACGTAATGAGGTTTCCTGCTACAAATACAGAGATTAAACAGAAATATAACTTTTTCCACTTCAACAGGTAATTATTAGTCCGTTTACTCTATGAAAGAAAATATAACCTCTGGTATATATTTACTTCATGGACAAAGTGGCAGCCAGCCCATAGCTAACTGTAAATGTCCAGATCCTGGGAAAATCTAAATTGGCTTTTGGTGATTAATGGAATGCATGCCACTGACTGATTAAAGATTTTTTTCTCAGCTCAACAATCTGTGTGCTTGACCATCCAACATGCAAACAAGTGCAAAAGAAAACTGAAAATAAGTTAACAAACGGTATTTAAGAGATCCTTTTGAATGAAGTCATAGCAAACCACCATTCATTTGTAAAATTAGCAGACCAGGACTGGCATTTTACAACAGTTTACTCCAATGTTTGTAATCTAATATCTCACTAAACTATTGAACTCAGCAGCAATTCGGGAAAAACAAGCAAACAAACCAACCCCTCATAGGGGCTTACCTTCTGCTCTGAATTCTCATAAAACAGCAGCCCAAAATAGTCCTTTTCCAGTAAATTGAGATGTTCACATACTTTGTCAAACAGCACTTGGCCTTTTGCTCTTTTCTGAACAAAAAGAAAAGGAAAAAGTTGCTATCAGTAAAATTCTTAACGACATGTACTGTTATTTGATGGTATTAGGAAAGTACAAAATATCAATAAAATAGATTACACAGCCTCAGCTTTCTTATGATACTTTTTTTCACCATATTTTGAAAAGTATATGTATCACTGACAAATACAGACATTTCCATTTCTTTTCAATTAATAAAAAATAAATAAAATCAAAAACAACAACAAAAAACCCCAAACAGCTCAACCGCACAAGGAAAATTCAGTACCTACATTGATTTAAATATTTCACACCATAAAGTGTGCACCATAAATAGCTTTCATTTTTTTCTGGATCTCTTTTTGTTAAATAATGTAAGATTCCTTCACGTGAGCCAACTTTTTCTAGCTTGTTATTTTCTAAATATTAATGTACTTGCTATGGTGTTCGTTTCTGTTAACTTTTGCATTTATACCATTTTGGTATTCATCTCAATGACTTTTATGAATCCTGTGATATGAACTCCCAAGGAAAATAAAGCACATTATCACCTTCAAGAGACGAAAAGAACAATCAGACCACTAAAAGTCAGTGATCAGACAGACCAGTTAAAGTAGCATACGAGTGTCAGCAGAACATAAGCAACATGTTCTGCCCCTCAAAAACCTCTGCAGTACAGACAGCCGGACATGAGGGCTGCCTTCTACCTGGGGATTTATAAACTCTCTCAGTACCCAATAAATCCATTAGGTACTCAAAAATAAAAACCAGCCTTAAGGAAGTTTATTCTTCCTAAAAACAATATTTGTGGAAGTCAATAACAAAAGACTAAAAAAAAAAAATGAAATCATTTTTTTTGTTCGAGGTTAGCTTCAACATTGGAGTCTGCCACTATAACAGTAACTGAAAAGTAAGCATAATTCTAACACACTATTAAAAGGCTGCTTGCTGTAGCTCAGTATTAATACAGCTTAAGCAAATGACAATTAGTCCTGAAGCTTTCCCTCATCTTCTTGTCCTTGGAATTAGTAATGTAAGGGCGGGCATCCCATAACTCCCCTTAAAACCTCTGCTGCTAATGAAAAACAGGCTCAGACCTGAGTTCTGAGGGTCAGGTGTGAGGGAGAAGATTTGTTGCCCTGGAAATGGAAGGTGATAGGAGATGAAGTTTTAGAGCGGACGTCCCACAGCACATACTGATGGGGAAGATGAGAACTCCTTTCCACAGTTAAAATTTGACCATGAATGGCATGCAGTCTCCCGGTATGAACCATGACTGTTCTGCTATTCAGGGCATTTATCAATGAGGCCTCAACATGGCATTTTCGGAGGCCTGGCAGCTTAAAGGAATTTTTGCATTCGCTCATCCTACGGATTTCAGTAAATGCCACGCACCATTGCAATTCCACAGAAACGTGCCCCTGTGTAGGCCCTGGTGACACTGCAGCCATTGTCCCCCGAAGGCAGCGGCAGCAGGCTCACAATATGCCCCAGCTCCTCCCTGGCCTGCAGCGAGGCCAGGAGGGGAGGAAGGGAGAGTGAAGGAGGTAGGCACTGAGCAAACACTGAAAGCGTTGTTGGTTTATTCCCCAAGAAGCTAAGGCTTTATTTATTCAAGATCACATTGTTCAGCAAACATTAGTCCCGGAGATCAGAAAATTTTCAAAGACACAAACTCATAAAATGAACACATTTAAGTAGCGCAAGCATCACAGTGCAGCAGTGGAACCCAGAAGTCAAGAGTCGCTTTTGAAATGGGGAGCTAGGAATCTTAAGTCTGTTTGGTACTCTCAGAAGTTTTACTCTTCAAAGAGACATGGCTATTTCCCACAAGAGTCTGAAGTAATCACTTCGTTTTCTTGAGAGCCTCACCTTCAGCTTAATAAGAAAAGCAGAAACATAAAGAACTAATTTGAAAGCACGAAAAGTTTAAGAGAGGGATTAAAGAATCTTAGCCTGCTCGGATGCATGTATCGGTTTTCTTCCTAAATCACTGTGCACATCAGTCATCGCACCTTGCATAGGCAAGATCCAGGTATACATATTTCAGTAAAGGAAAAGTAGAGATTAGGGCAGAAATAATGTGTGCTATCACTAAGTCCGTATATGGAGTCAGTTGCTAATTATGTAGCTTTTTATAAAGTTCATAAACTAAAACCCATAGCTAATATTAAGTCTTCTGACATAGAGAAACAAACTGGACAAATTTACAGGAAATATATTTCAAATTTAACAGTAAAATACTGCAGTTTCTTATGCAGTTATAGTCAACAGAACTTTGACACATTGGCAATAAACACTGTATCTTTAAAGGTTTTTATAGCTTCTAAGCCCACGTTAAGGAAAAACATCACCATGTCATGAAGGCCATGTTAGTCTACATTCTAGACAACAGTATGATACAAAGAAGTTACAGCATCAGAAAATGACATTTATAGAACTGCTGTGAATTCAAAAGCATAATAAGAAGCCTATCAGTATCAGCAACAGTTCTCATTATAAAATCCTTCTTGCAAAATTAAAAGACTCCTAGTTTGGTTTTTATATATAGTTATATAGTTTTAAGAATCTGCAGGAGTATTTAATTTGAAAAAAACCCAATCTTTTCAAGTGAAATTTCTTTGTAATCCCGTCGGGAAACAGGCATTGCTACACAGTTTAAAATACGTGGCAACATATAATTTTCCTGGGAAAACCCACGCTCCTCGGAGAGCGTCTCTAAAGAAGAACTGAAGTTAAGTAGAGAAGACGATTGCTCTGATCCAGTCATTTTAGAAGATAGAAACTTTTTCATAGAAGAGTAGGGGACTTTAAGAAGTCTGCATCACGGTTTGCACAGCTTAATGTTATTCTTTCAACTGGATTCTCTCTCTGTTTCTACTAGCTGTTCCATATGCCAAGTGGTAGTCACAATAGTGTAAAATGATAATTGCTAACTTTATATATATATGTATAGATAAGCCTTTATGCATAGGTATATACACACATATATGCTTGTGGATACAGCACAGCAGACAGAAGCACTGAAAGTAAGGAAATCTCCTTAAGTCCTGATTCTAACAATAAAATGTCAGTAAAAGCACATGTCCATTCTCAGGTCCTGCAAGAACGAGAGCATATCCAGCCTAGCTATACAGAGTCCAAGCACTGAAAACAGGCTTGCAGAGCCAGTAGTTTAAAAGATGACAAAGTTATTCCAGTACCCATTCCAAGTCTATTTAGACATGGCAGTTGCCACCACTTCACAAAACTAGGAGTTAAAGTTTGTCCTTTACTTCCTCCCCACAAGAGCAGCAAACAAGAGCAAAGCAATTGCAGCAGACATACAGAATCCAAATTGTTACCCAGTTGGGAATTACAATAAGGTATTACGAATCTGTTTGGCTGTAAAACAATTGCCAGCTACAAATACAAAAATAAACACTTCACAGCTACCGGTCCCATTCAGTGCATTTATCAGGGATCTGTACACAGGAGCTGAATGCACCATTAGCAAGTTTGCTGATGATACCAAACCGGGTGGTACTGCTGACTCTCCCAGAGGACAAGAGGATTCGCAGAGGTATCTTAGATACATTGGAGCGCTGGGCTATGATGGGATGAAATTTAACAAGTGCTGGATTCTGCACCTGGGACAGAGCAATGCCAGAAGTATATGTAAGAACACAAGTATAAACTGGGAGAGGAGTGCCTGGAGAGCAGCTTGGGGTCCTGGAGGTGACGGGCCTCAATGGCTGACAGCAGCCTCTCCCGGGACCCCCACCCAAAGGGACCAGAAGACATGACTTAGGCATACCTACAACATTGCTCAGGCATGGACTGTCTCTGACCCTGCCTCGTGGAAGGGCCTGGGATCTGCACTGTAGAGCTGCTTTCCTGGAGAGACCTGACTCCTCATCCCACAGGTTGGTCATGCTTCCCAGGACATGCCCAGTCCCCATTCCTCAACCTGGAGCTTCTCAGGGATGTTTCCAAGAGCAGCGAAATTCCCCCAGCCTCATCAAACTTGAGGGCAAGAAACCTTCCCTAGCCTGGCAGAACACCAGTGGGTGTTCCAAAGCACTGCAAACCCCTTAGCAACATCTATGCGTGCCATTTCTTAATAGCTGCTGCTCCTGGCTCTGCAGGGGACAACAGCAAACTCTTAATTTAACGTTCCTCAATAGGGCATTCCATTGGTCTTTCCACTGCTGTACAGCTAAAAAGGCCTTTTAACTTTGGACACTTGTAGGTGTTGGTGGCTCTTCTCATCTCCTGAGGAGATGGAATCTCTTCCCCAGTGGCTGAGGCAGGATTTCAGTCCATCAAATGAGCTTTAAATACGCCCCAACTAGGAGCTGTCCTTGCAGTGGAAAACTTCCCGTGCCATTCAGCTTCCAAGGACAAACTCAGTGCTGCTACTCTTCTCTCATGCCATGGCAGAAACCAACCCTGCATTTCATTTGTACTTTCCTTAATTCAGGGTTAAACACTGATCACTGTACATTAAGGAAGCATATTTTTACTTTGTATTAGCAAACTGTAAGCAACCACAGAAACTATGTCAACTCCAATTCATTTCACTTGCTCATACGTGCATAAAATGTGGTCAATGCTGGCAACCTTTAAATGCCTTTTGTTATAAATACTTAATTGGACCACTGACTGAATGCAGTAAACAAACCCAACAGGATCTTCATTTGCTTCTAACTAATAATCATTATGCAGTTAGCACTCTTTTGGTGGTTTAAACTGTGTTATCTACTAAACCCCAGACCACGTTTAAAGCAGAAAATCTGAACAGATCTTTACCTTAGATTCCAAATTCAACAAAATTTCCTCTCAGTTACCTAAGAAACCACAGAAAAGGAAGAAGAAAAAGCAAGTTGATTCTCCTGTCACGAAAGCAAGAGGCACATGTGGATCACCCTGAAACAACTTACGTGTGCTCCCACAGATGTCAGTTATCAGGAAAGGAGTAGGTCAAAATTATGTCCCTTGCACTGTGCACTTTCATAAAGAAGTTAAAAATAGCTTCTAGAAATCTCAAACATTTCAACAGTCTATTCACTCACACTATTAAAACTCAATTGCCATTACATCTCACAAATACTACACTACTGAATCATGAAATTATTTTATCCTTTAATATAAAGGTTCTTACATAAAAGTTCTGTAATTTCAAGTAAGCACAAAGATTCAGTCTTTCACTATTTTGGGCAAATACCACTCGCTGTCTTTCACACTCACATACTTTGACAAATCTGATGCACTTGTATGTTATTATTCCTGTAAGTGAACTGAACTCTCTTTAAAGAAAGTAGTAAAATGTAACTGAAATCGCTTAACAGTTAACAGCCTGTGAAAGCCGTTTCAAGTCATGCTCCTCCAGAACTATTCAAATAGCCTTTTTTCCTCCCTCCTCCTCTCCCAGCATTCACATATTACTTTGAAGAGCCTGAGGCTATGTGGATCTCTAAGAGTTACAATTATAGTGCTGAAATAATTTAATTAATTGCTTATGTTCTATGTATGTAAATACTGTGTACCCATAACTCATCTACTTTAACAGAATACTTCAATATTATTTTTGTGGTGCATTTCAGAGGTTTTCTAAAGGAAAGAACTTTGGACAGTTTTACTTTAAAGCTACAGAACACAGAAAATAGATCTATTTTGTTAATAGGGAACCTGTGGACTTAAGGAACTTCATACGTTTTTGAGTAAAAGCTACAGAGCTTAAATATAACAATTCAATTGAGGTTATTTTGCTTCCTTATGAAACTTTCAGGTTCCTAACCCCCTCCAAAAAAGCATGTTTGAAGAGTGGCTGGCATGTAAGTACATAACACAACTTCCACTTAAAATTTTTAATTCCTCAGAGCAAGTAGCCAAGATCGAAAGTAATCATTTCCAGGCCAGAGAGACCTACTTTCTCAACTATCCCAACATACCAATGCAGAGATGCTGATAGAATTGACTGAGAAATCAAAGACCATGAAACACTGTAAGAATTTCAAATGACAATGAACTGAGGAATACATTTCACCTGGTACAAGGCTTAGTTCGATTACACTGACAGGTCATGGACTTTTCTTGGCAAGAGTGGATGGAGTACCGTATGCGTTATATCTACACTGGTATTTAGAGAAGCAGACCTGGAGAAGCTACACTGAAGAAAAAAGACTACAAACCCAGTCCTTCAAATTTATATCTACAAAAGCAAAGTAAAAGTAGGAAGATAGATGAGGAAAAACAAAACAACAAACCTGAAGGAAATCATCACAACAGAGACTGCAATATTTGTTTAAACAGTTCTGTAGAAAAAAAACCATCAACTTAAAATTCAGACTAGCAAGTTGATGCCAGTCAGAAAACCTATTAAGGCAAAATAAAGAATTCTGAGGGCAAGAGAACAAACAGATTACTCTCAGAAGTAATAAATTAATTTACAAAGGAACCCTCAAAATGGAGAAATATCTGAGACACACTTGATGTTGGAAGCCAAACATCAACCATGTCAGACATGCCCCGGGCAACACGAAAGACATGCAAAAACCAAGTTTTTAAACAACACTAGGTGGCTGCAAAACAGAACTTGGTAATCATCAGTATACAAAACATACATGAATTTTCTCCCATACTCCTTCAGCTAAAAACAAAGGCACTGCCACACAGCTGACACACTGACACACTGACAGCACACTGACACACTGCTATCACACAGCTCTCAATTGCCAACCCTATAAGACTCTTGAGCAGTATCGGAACTATTACAAAAACCAATCTGTGGTAGCCATGACAGAAAACAGGTATCTCCACACACACAAACTGGCTTCAGTCACAACACAACCACAGAACTTCACCTATTCACTTATATTAATCCCTTTACTTAGCCTCGTATTGCAGAATTCAAGTGCTAAGGACTATGGCTGAACTCAGTTTTCAACAGATCAGTATTCTATGATACCCGGGTGTCTCTTGATAAATAGTAAATTTATAAAAACATCTAGTGAAGCATAGGAGCCTGGTCCAGACCAACCTCTATACACTTCTTGCTGCTGAGTCTGAATCTCAGAGATAATACACTTCTGTTAAACAAAACCTTAACTAAAGCCTGTAACTTCTTTTCCGATACAATCATTCCGTGCATTCTATAGAAGCTCACTAGCATTTCATTGAACAGGTTGGGGTTTTTTTTAAGTTTGAATAATATACTTTCTATAACCAGTCAACATTGAAAAATTAGCCTAATCTAATTTGCACCAAACATGCCACTTTGCAAAATAAAGAACAAAACCAGCTTCAACTGGGAGGGATGGGAAGGCTGTTTTTTGTATCAGATGTTGTATGAAAAAAGGTCCAATTATTTCCATATCCAAAATTTGAAACTCATGTTATAAAAAATTAAGTATGTTGAAGTGTTTTAAAGCACTGAAGCTAAACAAATGCAGCCACAAATATGTCTAGAACTATATTAAGCTCAAAAAGCAGAAGAGAAGATAAGCAGGATGGAAATCTAACTATCACGTGGATGGAAGCTTAGAGAGCAGTTTCTGGTCTACTGAAATTGCATTTCTTCCTAAGCTCACACACTACTGTCAGAGGTTATTCTTTCAGGAAAAAAAGATGGGCAGAAAAAAGAATGGAAATTAAAGTTTAAGAAAAACAAACAAAAAAAAAGCCATAACTACGACCCAGGAAGACAGCTACTACCTGAACCTATACTAAAAGTACTTTCTTTAATGAAGGGAAACAGAGGGAAATAAAAATATAGGAGTCAGACCAAAGAACTGGACTAGATCATGGAATTCAATGAACAGTTACAGAAGAGAGCTGCCATTTTAGAAACTGTTTAATAGGAACTCTTAGGGTCAGTATGCCTGAATTCATCTGTAGTCCCAAAAAGTATAAAATCTCAAACTTGCAGTCTTCCAATTAGACAAGTGTGACAAGCCAGAAGAAGTTTTTCATTATTTAGAGATTTATCATCTTACCCAAAAAAGCTAGAGAAAAATGGGCATACAGTGATAAACAGATGAGATTTTATAGAATTGCTTTTTCCTGAAAGCAAAAAAAAGTGAGAAGTTATCACCTTGCTAGAAGAGCCACATATAAAACTATAATTTTGAGAACCTAAGACACAAAAAACCATTTCCCTTGAAAATATGACGTATTTTATACTGAATTATGTTGTTTCTCCATTTGTACTTTTTCAGTTTTACTTAATAATAATTTCAAGTTAATACCATGGACACTACCATCAGTTTTTATTTGACACAGTATGTGTGTAATGTGCTTTATATAACTTAACAATTTAGACTAACTAGAAGTAATTCCTGAATTATATTTCTACAATGGCAAAATACAGCTATAATTACCTACATTAGCTGAGGTTTCAAGGGACCTCTCAAAGTCATCTAGTGTAACAACCCTGTGCTCAACAGGCTGGTGAGGGCCTTCTCTAGACACCCTCGCAAAGGGTGGTGACTCCACAACCTATCTAGTCAAACTGCTCTAGTGCTTGATCACCCTCAATTGATGTATCTTCACATTCATGTTTCAATGCATTCAATTTCATGTATTCCCTGTACTTCATGTCCGTGCTCATTTTTTCTGGTTCTATCATTGGGCACCACTGAGAAAAGCTTGCTTCGTCTTCTTTACTCATCCCTCTGCCAAATATTTATACACAGTGCTAGCCTCTTCCTCTCCAGATTGAACAGTTCCACCTCTGTCAGACCCTCATATGCCAGATGCGTAAGGCCTTTCACCAATGCTGCAGTCTTTGCTGGACTCCCTCCAGTATGTCCAAGTCTCTTTTGTACTGGGCAGCTACAAATTCAACCAAGCACTCCAGGTACTGAGCAGAAAGGAAGGACCATCTCCCTTGACCTGCTGCCAACATTCTTCCTTCATTGGCCTTCTTTTCCACAAGGGCCCATTGTTAGCCCATGGTCACCTTGTCCTTTAGGACATCCTTCAGTTCTTTCTGTGGAAAACTGTTTTACAGGCTGGATTGATTGGCTGGAAAGGGTTGTTCCTCTCCAGGTGTAGTAGTTGGTATTTCTCTTTGCAGAACTTCACAAGATTGTCTGTCCATTTCTCCAGCCTGCTAAAGCACCTCTGATTTATCAGCCCCTCTTTCCAGTTTTATCATCGACATATAGGCTGAGGATATACTTTGTGACATCATCCAGGAAATTAATCGCCTTTTGAATCAATGCCTTTAATATAGCATTAGTGCCCAGCCTCCATGTCGTGGTTTAAGACCAGCCGGTAACTCAGAATCACGCAGCCGCTCTCTCACTCTCTCCCCTTCCTTCCCCCCTCTCCCAGAGGGATGGGGAGGAGAATCGAAAGGATGTAACTCCCATGGGTTAAGAACAGTCCAGTAACTGAGGTATAACACAAACCACTGCTGCTACCACCA
>JARCZZ010016746.1:0-28550 GCA_030323915.1 Brotogeris chrysoptera | reverse complement strand
TAGTTACTAAACTGTTCTTATCTCAACCTGTGGGAGTTGCATTCTTTCGATTCTCCTCCCCATCCCCCCGGGACTGGGGGAGGAAAGAGAGGGGAGTGAGTGAGTGAGTGAGTGAGTGAGTGAGTGAGTGAGTGAGTGAGTGACTGAGTGTGTGAGAAAACTTTGTGGTTGACTGGACTTAAACCACGACACATGCATAAGCAGTATTGAGTACTTGCACAATTCAGTTGTGATCTGAGATGATCTAAACAAAGAGTGATGTTAATAGAACCACCACATAGCAGTTCACCAAGAAGGTGAAAGTATTGAGTAGTTCTAAAGTTAATTCACCAGTCCTTCACTCCTGCTTTTTCCCCGCAAACTGCACAGACTGCTTGGCTGCTCTGTCGTACAGTTTATTGTTACTTCTGATGCCTGAATATCCTATCCAAATACTTTGTCTGCTTCTACTGTGGTTGTCTTCCTTGTAACTGCAGCTGAGACAAGCTACACTTAGTTTTGTCTTGTACCTCTTTATGTAGAATAGATTATAACTATTTTGAGGAACATTACACACCTGTTCTTTGTTATTAATTCCTAGTCTGTCTGTCTATATGGTAATTTGTGATGCTGCATTCCACTTGCAGGAGCAATTCTGTTGGCCTAGATTTGAATTGGCTTTCGAGAAAAAAGGCAGGGAATGTACTTTAATTGTTATGATAACTTGTAACAGCTTGTTGTGATAGAAACTGTCCTTGGCAATGGCTTCTAGCATATGGGTTTTCATTGCCTCCTTTACTGATGTGCTCCAGAGGAAAGCTGCTGGTTTTCACTTGCCTTTACAATGGCTAGTGCCAGGATCTGTGCTGACATTGCAAAATGTCATTCTCTGTTAAAAGTTGGACTGCAGGAATAGGATTTTTCTCTTCACAGTGCATGCTGTGGGAAGTTCACTTTACAAAGCAGGGTTTCTGGATGCCCTTTTCCCAGCAGCACCTCCAAGCTGTTTAGCAAAGAACCAGACCTACTCCTGGGAAAAGTGTTGCACTTACTCCCTTTTAATAGGGTTGCAGCACTGACAACATAGCTATTAAGAAAACCCATGTGCTTTTGCTAGTAAAAGAATATAAATTCCATTCCTGTTGACCTTGGCCTTCATTATTTTTATATTGTTGTTTTATGATTTGAAATTTCATTTAGTCTTATATAGTCTGGGTGGTTATTTCAACCACTGTGGAGAATGCACATCTAAACCACTTCTTGTTGGACTGTTTTGGAGTGTCATTCACTGGCATGCAGTAAGTACTGCATAAGATTTCACCTTTTTGAGTAATGGTAGTGTCTCTGTTAGAGAGGGTTATCCCCACAAAGGGTGACACCCTTGAGGCCAGTAAGTAAATAGAAGCTCTTTTAGGAAGTTCTTAACAGTTGTTGATGCTCTTTCATCTTCAGTGTAGCAGGTGATTGATATTTGGAATTGTATGACTGCCTCATCAGAAAGCTAAACTGATAGTTGTGCTGTTTTTCATGTAGGATATATCTTACGGGAGTTGCAGGGTAGAAACCGATCCCAGATAAGCCATATGAAGATAGGCTGAGAAGGTTGGGGCTGTTCATCCTGGAGAAGAGAAGGCTGCGTGGAGACCTCGAAGCAGCCTTCCAGTATCTGAAGGGGGCCTATAGGGATGCTGAGGAGCGTCTCTTCATGAGGGGCTGTAGTGATAGGACAAGGGGTAACGGGTTCAAACTTAAACAGGGGAAATTTAGATTGGACATGAGGAAGAAGTTCTTTACTGTAAGGGTGGTGAGGCACTGGAATGGGTTGCCCAGGGAAGTTGCGAATGCTCCATCACTGGCGGTGTTCAAGGCTGGGTTGGACAGAGCCCTGGGTGTCATGGTTTAGTGTGAGGTGTCCCTGGGCATGGCGGGGGTGTTGGAACTAGATGATCTTAAGGTTCTTTCCAACCCTAACTATTCTATGATTCTATGATTCTAAGTCTTCTTGCCATCAGTATTGAGGTTTGGAAGCATAGCAAGGAAAATCATGGAAATAAAGAGACCAAACAGTGACTGTGCAGTTAATCTTTCCTTAAAAAACGTTGCACTATCCTGAATGGTCAGGTATTGTATTTGAGGCTTGATAGCTTACTCATAAAAGGAAATTGTAGAAAACCATATATGCTTGAGTAATGTGCAGCTTTGTCACTGAAGTTGTGGAGCAGTTTTGACTGCCTGAGTCTCTCTAGTTACAAGAAAGTAGATGTAGCTGCTTGAATTTAAAAAGTGCACTTAATGAAGCTGATAAGTCACTATTCACAATCTCGAAGCCAAACCCTTAATCCATACCAGTATTAACTCCTGGGTTTTTAATATATGTGTACGTATTTATGTCTGATTTTTTCTTTTGTTCTAAGTTTTCTGGTTCTTTCTGTAGTTTAATGTTTCTTTATGAATGGCAGTAGCTGAAATAGTCAATTTTCAGTTGAAAAGCAAACCAAAACTTTTTGTATAATTTTTGCTGTGGGAATGTATATAGATTATATATATATGTCATCTACTTTTTCTCCTGATGCTCATTTCAAATGGCCAAAATCTATGCTGATGAAATAAAAGGAGAGATTTTGCTGAAGTGCTTTACTTACTTTTCTAGCTAATCTTTTCATTATTGGCAGGATTTTAATTATAGTTTGTAATCTACAAAGTATTGAGATAAATCTTGCAAAGGCAAGATTTATTCATATTGTTGTTCGCATCTGTAACTTTGCATGTTCAAAATAAGGACTGGATAAGCACAGATGCAAAATTATGATGTGAAGAGTGATAGTTTGGTTTTTTTTTTCTGTATTGTGACTATGTAGGTCTCACTGTACTCCTTCACCTTCTGTATATATGATTTGCCATATTTCCACTTAACCCAGTGCATACATTCTCGTAGCATCCTCCAGTGTGATTACGTGTACGGTTATAACAATCTGACTGGTTAAAAGGTTCTGGGAGTAGGTGCTATGCATTTCTATTCAGTGTATTTCCTGCAGCCCCCTTTTCCACGGCTGCAGTATCAATAATGCAGTATTATTACACCAAGTTTCAGTTTAAGGAATTAAAAACCTGGATAAAATGAAGAAACATGGGGAAAATATCTTGAAGCTGAATAAGATGAAATGATGTCACACACTTGGTAATTCTGAGTTCAGAGGTTCCCTGTGAAACAGATTTCTGAATCAGCTTGTTGCACTCTTGAACATTTTGTGCCTTTCCGGTGAAATTTTGAATATGGGAGAAAAGCTGGGGTGTGTTTCTGAGTAAGGATAAAATGACAGGAGACAGTTTTTATTAATTTTTCTCTTAAATTCACTGGTAATCAACTGTATCGCAGGCCTGTGGTTTACAAACACAGTTTTTGAGTTCTGAGTCTACTTTTGGGACTTCACATTGCTTTTATGTTTGGCCCCAGGAAACTAGGCCACTCTCCTGTTCTGAAACAAAATATGTTGTAGTTAACGTAATCCAGCCAAAAATTTAGCTATGCATTGCTTGACTTCTCCACACTTTTCACTGTGGAATATCAAATCAGTTGTGAGACTGATAGAGGAAAATATCCAAGTAAAATGGTTTTTTCTGCTTTGTGAGATTTTTCCCATCCTTACTGATGCTATGCTGGAATTTGTGGGAGGTGGGTTACACTGACAAACAATCATGTAGGATGGTATCTGCCTCCCTTTCTTTAACAGCTTGCTGATAAACCTAATCCACTGGCACATTTTTGTGTCTAATTGAGCTATGCATGACATTGAGACTGATATTGAGGATTTCTTTTATTCCCATACAATAGCTGTTTCTACTTTATTTGAAGTAATTGCTTTTATTTATTAAATGATTTTCTCTCAGACTGTGCACCTGGTTGTCAGTACTCTGTTCACTGCCTGGCCCTTTAATGGTAATCTCTGATTAATCAGTTTGTTCCCAGCCTTTGAAGTTTGTTATGATCTTTTAGAGAGGAAAAAGTTGGAGGAGGATTGCAGTTATCTGTAAATAATTAGGTAGGTGGGCTTTTTATGCCAGCTATGCAAAAAAGAGGTCAGTGATCTAATCAAATACTGAATATGAGCTAACGTGTGCCATGATCATTGAACCCTGTGAGGCCGAATATAAATAAATATGCATTTGGCTGTTACTGTGACTAACACAGCCGTAGACTGATTCCATTTTATTCTGCATGGCTATTTTATCATTAGTTTCATTTGAAAGAGATAATAGTAAACTAATTTTTATGGTTACACAGTGACATTAAATGGTGAGGTTTATGAAAAATTAACAGAAGTAGTGATGTTATTTTTTTTTTTTTTTTGTGAGCAGGGAAAACAAAATAATTGCTCAGAAAGATCTGTTATAAAAGAATATTGTCTAAATCTGGCTGCTGTTGTGCTTGCTCATACAGTGTCTAAACAAAGATAGGGCTTTTATTCATTTAGTTTTGGAAACAAAGTACTCCTAGAAAAGACAGTTATAGTGATTTTTTTTCTAACCTAATTTTCAACAAATTTTAGGGATCTAGATTTCCCCTTCTTAAAATGAAATGTGAAATATTTTTCAGGAGATGCAAATTTAAGGGAATATAGTGTATGAATCCATAAAATCTGAGCATTTCAGACCCATTCAAAACTGGATTTTCAGAAAGAATCCAACTTTCCTGATCATTCTTCTAGCATAGTTTCCTTTTCAGGTTATTGCTCTCAAGCTTCTTTACTGTCACAGCTGCATGCTGCCAGACTCTTAGTTGTCTTTTCATCCTGTATATTTGCCTGTTCTTGGTGACTGATAAGTACCTATGTTACCTGTCCTTTTCCGCAGGGAAACTAGTGTTCGGAAAGGAAGCTAATACATATTTGAATTCCTTTTTCACATGCCTTGCACTTCTACAATATGACTTCATGTATGTGCTTGGACATTATGCTAAAGTTCACTTGAGTTGAAGATACAATGGGTTGAAAATGCGATACTATGTAAGATGCATTGTGTGAAGAATATATGCAGCTTCAGGATGTATTATGGACCCTCAAAGTCAGAGAGGTCTCCAGGAGGCATAGGACAGATCTGCTGAAGAAGTAGGTAGTAATGTCCACCAAGACAGATATTACAAGTGAATAAAGTGTTCTTGGGAGAAACCAGGGAACACTGACTCTTGAGTCCTGCTGAAGTTGGGGTTGAGCTGCTGCTACCACCCATCGCCAGACTGCAAATTCAAATATATCAGGTGAGATGAGTAATAGGATTATGCCTTTGGTTGACTGATTCCTGAGGGAGAGGAAGATGGCTGGGTGCTGAAGTGCAAGCTTTCAAATGGAGGACCATCCTCTACAGGTATGTGACAAGAGGCTAGCAATTGGTTCTGTTGTTATACATGCAGCAAGATACTTGGAAAAAGATAGTTGCTAATTTTATGTTAAAATATTATATATTAGATTATTTTTAACAGTTATAAATGTACCTTGAAGGACTTTAACACAGTTTCTTTTTTTTTTGGTCTTTTCGAAAAAATTCTTTAAACAACTCCTGTAATACATGTTATGATAAAAACTTGTATGTTTAATGTTGAAAGGTAAGACAATAGAAGCGTCTGGGTCTGCTGAGACTATTCCTTTGCTTTGTGTTCAAAATAATCTATGAGCTCCTCTTCCTTTTTTATCTTAATTTATTAGGGTGGTTGGTATTCTATAGCAACCTGAGTTTTCTTGCTCTGGGTGAATTTGACTGTAACGACACTGATAAATTTCTTCTCAGACAAAGCTCTGCTACTGTGAAGTGGTTGCCTGGAGTAGTACCTTCAAATTCAGACAGTCTGCGCTTTTCATACATTTGGTCATGTCTGCTGATTTCACTCACTGACTTATTTTTTTTTCCTCCTATTTGTACTGTAAAGGCAACACGTAAATCTTTGTTCAATCTGTTCCTTTTAAGCCCATTAAAACACTTCTCTATTGCACTGCCTTGGGCTCTCATTTACACTACAGCAAGGCAAGTTTTCTTTCCAGTTACAACCACTATAGAAGAGCACAGAAAACTGAATTTTAATGTTAAATAGGCCCTGGGTTTTCAAGGTGTTTTGAACATCATTTACAAAAGTAAAATAATGAAGAACTTGTTTTGACCTGCAGAATCTTCCTCTGATAACAGAGCCTCACAAGGAATAAGCAGAGTTTTAGAGTGAAGTCATCTCTAAAATGCATTTTTTATTTGTCCCTTTGTTTCTTCTGTCCCTTCACTGTTTGTTTGCCTCATACACTAGTTATTCATAACCTTTGAGAGTCACTGAGTTATCACAGTCCAGGTTGTAATTCATCTCCCGTACACTGCAGAGCAAGTGCAAGCCTCCCTCTTGCATATCTATTTCTTGGTCCTTCCTGTTCTTCTCCCACCTGGAGAGGTGGGAGAATTGAGAGAGATTCAGGTTGCCCTAGAATATCTGCCTTTCACACTTCTCAAGGATGAAGTGCCAAATTTCACGAACTTTCCTGTAAGATGGGTGGTATCAGTTGCAGAAACAAGTGAGAAGCCTGTCACTCACACAGTTGGCTGCTGTGAAATTAAAATGAACAAACCCCAACAATCCAAGCAGGAAAGCCTTCCACTTTTATTTTATTTGAAAACAAAATTGACTGTCTGCACTGCACATTTTTACTAAGTAAACTAGTAGTGACCCCATTGGCTCAAGCAGGAGTTTGAACCACTGTCTCCTTCTCTACTTTCTCTGTCCACTGATGTAACTGGGAAGTGAACAACCAATACCAAGTGTCTACATCTGGTCTTCAGCTCTTTTTTCCCTACAGAAGAGCTGCTGAGTTGCTCATTGGAGCCCTCATAGGGCAGCCATGAAGGAAAGATCACATCTGCCATCAACTAGAGAGACTTGCCCTTAAGATCAGAGTCCTGATCTGGAGCTGTGACAAATACAACAGAGAAGAGGCTGCTACTTTGCTCCTTTGTCTGGAGTGCAGGAACTGGCTTGTTTGAAAAACAGTATTTCATTGCATCTGCAATAGTTATCTCCCTCAAGTTTTACTGTGTCAAGTATTGTCTTGTTAAAAGGCTATGGGCTTTCCATTATTTATTTATTTATTTATTTATTTGCCTTTCTTTTCTGGCCATAAATCTATGGAGAAAAATGGAAGGGGGGAAAAAAAAAAAAAGCTTTCTTCAGGCTTTAATAAGTAAAGTGTAATTACTTTAGAAATTTCCTTCCTGATTATGATTATACATACTTTTGTGTGTATGTAGGTAGATAAATGAGGCAGATGGTAACAGAGATAGTTCTGCAAACTGTGATGTTTACTTCCTGCATATTCATGAATTTTTCAGAATCTGAAACTTCTTTAAGGATCTTAAATTCCATGTTGTACAGTTTGGGGGAAAAATATAGTTTATTTTGTTTGTTTCTTAGAGTTGTAGAATCACTGTCTTAAGCATAGTCTAGCCCTAAAGTATTAAGAGTGCCTTACATTTACATCTGGGGCTTTCAGAGGTAGTTGCACTGTGCAGGAACCAAGTTACAGCAAGCTCCCATCTAGTCTCCTCTTCCTTAACTAATCAGTGTGCATCTTGGGAGAGAAAGCTCTGTGTGTCTTTCGTCAGCCTGGAATTTCTCAATTTGGGGTTATGGGCTGCTGTAATACAAAAGAATAGAAGAAGTGGCCTCTAATTTATGTGTGAATTAAAAATTGTTGGCTTGCAGGCTTTGGTAAATGTCTACATAGATATGGTTGTTTCTCTGTTTTTAGGAATACACTATAGATATAATTTTTGCCCAGACTTGGTATGACAGTCGTCTAAAATTTAACAGCTCAATGAAGGTGCTTATGCTTAATAGCAATATGGTTGGAAAAATTTGGATTCCAGACACTTTCTTCCGGAACTCAAGGAAATCTGATGCTCACTGGATTACGACTCCAAATCGTTTGCTTCGAATCTGGAGTGATGGAAGAGTATTATACACTCTAAGGTGGGTTTTTGCTAACTGTGTAGGAAAAAAATAAAACTCATATGACCAAGAATATGGAAATAATGAATATGGATCAAATCCTTGGTATTTCTTTTGTTGTGGACTGCAGGAATTTTCGAGGGGTTTACAAAAGGAGAAAATGAAAATATTTGATCATGAAAAACATGAAATTTGTAGTATTGAAATACATTGCCTAGATAATTGGGTAAAGTGAATTGAAGAGGTTGGCAAATTTTGATCTCATTTAGGCAAGATTAAAAAAAGATGTTACATAGCATGCAGCACTGTGGTGGTCTGTCATTAACATATTGCAGATCTAGCAATAAATTGTGTTGCAGACTTTCTATTCTAAATAATTCAGCATCTAATTTTCACCAAATTATATTCTGTAAGCAAAATATAAAGTGCTTCAGATAATAAAAGTCATAGGACATTTGATTAAAGCTAAAGCCCCAGTCCTGCATATGCTTTTTAATATGTTTTCCCTTGTAAGCTATTAAAATCAACAAATCTGTTCATTTAAATTAGGCATAAGCAAACATGTTAATGATAATTCTTTCTGGTAAATGGGAGATCTTAGGCTGGCTTTAAGTTTTGTGTCACTTTTCAAACAGTTCTTGAAAGACTGTAGTTTACAGAAAGCATTTTAGGGTCATCTCTTAATTTTGAGTATGCCTAAAGAATGTTGCTATAGATCAGGAGCTGATCAGGAAGCAGTCCATGAAGAGGGTGCTCTAAATCTGATTCTGCTCTTGAAAGTTTGCTTATTTAAAACAAAAAGTAGCATGCTTTAATAACTTTTCAGTCATTTATGCTGTTTTCATATGCAAGCTAGTTGTGTTGCATGAACAATTTATAGAAGTCTTCTCTATCAGAAGAATGTTTTAAAAGGATTCTCCTCACTGAATTTTTTCTTAGTGTGCTTCATTTCAGAGTATACAAATATATCTGAAGAGCATTTCTTAAACAGGTTATTATACTGATGTTTATAAAAATCTCTATAGAGACTCTCTGTTAACATGCTAATGTGTTTCTTTCTTTTTGTGACTGGCATACTTGGACTTTAGTTTTCCATTGCCCATTCAGTTTTAGTGGACAATTTCTTTTAAATGAGGTCTAAATAACAAAAAGAAACAAACCAACAAAAAAAAAAAAAAAAGCCAAAAACCCCTAGTGAGCCTTCCCAGAGCAATAGGTTAGAATTAATGTTCTAGAGTATGAGCTGTGAAGTGCAGTGAGCTAGTAATAAGCCAGCAGAACAGGTATTCATCCAGTACTGCAGCATGCAAACAGCTGTATAGGTGAGGATATGGCCTGAATTTGGCCTCAGGTAGAATAACATTGAGAGGTTCATATGTTGCTGTTGAAGGAACAATAATAGGATCTGACAGTGTTCCAACTTCACGGGCTCCCTTGTGCCCTGGTCTATGCAGTGCATCCATCAATCCAGTGATTCCAAATCTAGTTGTGTTGCTTTTAATAAAAGTCTGGTTTTGTTTTCTTTTTCTTTAAGCATTTGACTATCCAAAGGTTGAAAATGGAAAACAAAGGCAATAAAAATAGTAAAAAAATACTGTAGTTTGAAAAGCATCTTCAGAGGAGTGCAACTCTTTTACCTAGAAATGGGGGGATGTTTACTCATCCCCTATCCCCCTTTATAAACCTCTCTCTTGGTCAAGACAAACTTCTAGGAAGGTCCAGTGACACTTTGTGTAGAGTAACTACTTTGTTCACAGACTTCTAGAGCTTTCTGGCACCGTGTGGCAGAATCTTCCTCTCCCCATCCCTTTTTGTTCAGTATGTAAGTATTGCATAGAGTTAAGTATATAAGTATTATATTATTTTTCAAAGTTGATTTTGGAAGACATTCTGACTTTCTTCACAGTGTTACCAACAGGAAGTATTTTAAATGCAAAGAAAGCAGTTTGGAGTCTAGCCTCTTACTCTAGTTTCCTAGTAAAAGCAGAACTGTGTTTTACATTGCTTGCTTGGAAGCTTTTCAGAAATCTGTGATGATAGTGTTTTCAAAAGTAGCAAGTGATTCAGTTGATACCATTGCAGTCCTAAATTACTTCTAAAATGTATATTAGTTGCATGAGTGCAGCTACTTGATGCCTTAGACATTAAATGAGTAGAAATATCTAAGTCTGCTCTTTCATATCCAAGCTACCGTCTTTGCCACAAATATAGAACAAGGCCAAGAATGTCCTCACTTTTCTCTCACGTGTATATATCTACCTGATATGATGCCAAATGCAGTTTGACTTGAAGAATGCATTCTTCAGAAAATTCATTTTTTTTTGCTATCATAAACTTCCCCTCCTTGCTCTGCCTTCAGTCCCTCCCTATTTTATCACCTATTTCTGGTGGGAAGCTGAAGGATTCCCCCAAATCAACTGAAACTTTTTTGAAATGGCTTGAAATGATAATTGAAACAATGCTTGTCCTCAGGTTGCATATCATGATAGTTTTGTTCTTTGGCAGTGATGCTGGATGCTTTTGCAGATACACAGTTGGCTATGCATAACATTCATTAATTGACAAAGTTGATTTCTGTGCATGTTCTTCACTATCTAGTCTGGAGTATCTGGATGCTTGAATGTAATCTTTTTTTCTTTCCCCCTCCCCCTTCCTTTTTAATTAGGCTGACAATTAATGCTGAATGTTATCTTCAGCTTCATAACTTTCCTATGGATGAGCACTCCTGTCCACTGGAGTTTTCAAGCTGTAGGTGGTAAAATACATTTTTGTTGGGTTTGGGTTGGGTTATTTTTTTTTTCTCTTTACATTCAGGCATTAAATTTCCTTAAATCCCAGCAGCAAGAGAGCAAGGGTTAACTTTTTAAAGCCTTGTAGTGAAGAAAAGAACTGACCTACTTTTTTTATTTAGATTTATTGCATTATGTAGTGCATTCTTAAATGCAGTAATGAATGAGTTGAATTTCATGCATTTCATTTACGTGCAACTTTAAAAAGAATCTTATTGCTTAAGATTCTGATGCAGTGCCCATTCTGGTTAAGGGAAATCTACTGCTCCTGAAGAACTTTATTTTTATGCCTGCCAGACTTGCCAGCTTTGAATTAGTTCCATGTGGTATACTTAAAAGGAAAAATAAGATCTGTCTTCTTCAGCTTTTTCCTGTAAATGCTTAATCAGTGTAAGAAGTCCTTTCAGTGGGACTTACTTATGTGAGCAAGAAACACAACCTTCAGGATTAATTTCTTTAGTATAAACTATATTAAAAAAAAAATCTAAGGGGATTGTGCTATTACTGGCAAAAGAATTCCAAACCACCTGAAGACAGCTAAATGACTTATTCCTAAATGTGAAAACTAATAGGCAATGAAATCAAATTTCAGTGATTCATTTTAAATTAATGTTTTCATTTTATACTTCCTTCTTGAGTGCTTCCGGCTAAATGAGCTTTGGTAGCTCCATTGATTAAGTAGTTGTGCAACACCAGTGAGTCTCCCTTAATTTCATTTCCGCCTTTCTACAAGATAATGTGGGGTAACATGTGAAGCATGTGAAAATCAAGAAGGTTGCACTTCTTTAAAGCTGAAGTACTGGGTAGTGAATCAGACCACAAAAGTCCATTCTGAGAGTAATAGACAAAGAATAAACATCACTAAGAATTTTATAAATATACGTGCTCAAGCTCTTTTTTGTCTTTTAATGATAATGTATATTACATTTGTGTATTAATTCATAGTGATGATTCTGAGCCAGTTTTTCTGAGTTCTGTAATATCATGTAGATACTTACTAAATGTTTGTATTTACGTAGTTTTTGATCGATCATATATTTCTAGCTAGGCTTAGTACTAAGGCTAGATGTTTTGTGGTTAAATTTTATATGCCTCAGGTGGACTATATATTGGCTTTCTGTCTGATACACTTTATGTATAGCCCTGGTTTATAAACAATTTCAAAATCTTATAAGCAGCTTCAGATATTACAAAATACGTGTTGGTATATACTGTGGCTGAATGCTTGATTTGCTCTGTTTTATCCTAGATGGATATCCCAGAAATGAAATTGAATACAAATGGAAGAAAACCTCCGTTGAAGTGGCAGATCCAAAATACTGGAGATTGTATCAGTTTGCATTTGTAGGGTTACGAAATACAACTGAAATTTCTCATACATTGTCTGGTAAGGCAAAGTATTAAATATTATTTCATGTAATATGTGTGTAAAACAAGACTAACAGATGAAGATAGAACTGAAAACCATTCTCAGTGTCATGTATTTTTTTTTCTAATTTATAGGTGATTATATTATTATGACAATCTTCTTTGATCTCAGCAGACGTATGGGGTATTTTACTATTCAGACGTACATTCCTTGTATACTCACAGTTGTTCTTTCATGGGTGTCATTTTGGATCAATAAGGATGCAGTTCCTGCAAGAACTTCTCTCGGTAAGAACATATTTTTTCAACCTTGAAGGGTCTGGCACTCCCCAGGAATCCACCCTGCATCAGGGAATAAATTGAACACAGTTTATTCCCCTTCACATTGTGACCATTGGTCACGCTTTCTCTTGAACTGCAGGATTAAGAGTAGAAGGATCCTGCTGTGGTTGCACTGTAGGGCTTAAGGGGGGAGTGTTGAGAATGGAAATCTGGAAATTCCGAACCAAGCCTTGCGAATGTGGTGGTGTTCATATAAATACATTTGCCTCTCCTCTGTGTTCTTTTTGTCATCTCTAGGGACTCGCAATATTGCAATCATTAGTCTGACAAGTATGATTAAACTTCACTTAGCCTCATGGAACGAAGGATGTCATTGCTACACAGGCAATAACCAGGAAGGTTTTGTTCTTTTTTTCTTTTTTTCTTTTTTTCTTTTTTTTTTTTTTTTGGGTTGGGTTGGGTTTTTTTATGTGTTTTTTGTTGTTGGCTTTTTTTTTTTTGGTGGTTTTGCTGTTGTTTTTTTAATAACAGAAATGTTTTGGTTGTTCTTCTAAGCCCAGGGTAGGACAGAAAATCTGCAACCAAAGTTGCACTTCAAGCAATTAAGCATATAATTCAAAAAAACTTGAATCACTGTCCTGCTTTTACTACAGGTAGCATTGAAGTGTGTTGCAAGTTCTGCTACAGAGATAATTCTGTGTTAGTGTCATCTGGCATGTTTAACATGGTGTCAGTCTCCTATGTTTGACTTGAGGATTCATGTGCTGCCTTGAAGAAGAGTCGTACTCCCCACATAAAGAATGATGGACGGTGTGTGGAGTGCAAGGACGCACAATAACAACTTTGAGCTTAGAAGTGATAGGTGTTTTTAGTAAAACTGGTAATGGTGGTATGACCTGTTCTGGGGGAAAGATCAAGAGCTGAGAGTGTATCTTAGAAAGCGAGAGATGTGAGTTACTTTTTCTCATCAGCTTATAGGATTGTGAATACACCATTCCCACTTATTAGGAGTGTTTCCTATCAGAAGGGTGTGTCCAGGTTTTAACTCCCTGACTTTCCCATTGAAGCTGGACCACTTGCAGCCAAGCCTGTAAGATTAATGAGACAAGCAAGAAAGTACGCAAAATAGCTCAGTAGCCTAATGAAAGGTAAGGCGAAAAAATTGGGAGTCTTGGTTCTTTATGCTATTTAAAAGTACTGCAAAGTTTAGCAAAGAGAGCCTAAAATCTTGCATAAATAAGTTGAAACAATCAAAAAATAGTTTCAAATCTTAATTTTTCAATTTATTATAAGATTTCTTTGACTAATCACTGGACATCACTGTGTGTACCATCTGGAAAGATACTAGCTGTAACAGGAAAAAGTGTATTGGTATTCTGTGAGTTCTGTTTCCAGTTTGCTCTTTTTACAGAGTTGGTTGGGTTGTTTTTTCAGTGCCACAAACCTTGCAAATTTGCCTTTAATCTCATGGTTAAGATAGAATTTTCATGCTCCCACTTCAGCAGTACTAACCTTTATCTATTTGAGATGTACTACAAATGTTTGCAATATTGTATTTACAGCTCCCTGCAGTTAACTCTGAGCTCCTATTATGTGAACATGCAGAAGCCATTGTTTGACAGATTGCAGAGTGACTTTTCTCACATGCAGATGTTCTGGTGGAGAAGAGAATGCCAGACAAAGCAATTTTATGGGAAATAATGATAAATTACAACAAGAAAACCAAAACTAAGTAAAGTCTGTCATGGCAAACAGTTGTGATGCTGAGGTCCTTGTGACAGCCCTATGTATGCCTTCTGAATAGCAGAGAGGTCCTTGAAAGTCCAGCTGTCCTTTTTTATTTTTCTGAACAGAGGTCAATTAGGGGAATGCTGGGTGTGACTTCTTGCCTGGAGGCTGTGCTGAGGTCTGGTATGCTGAAAAGGCTTGGGCCTTTTTCTCCCATGTGTGTTGAAAGATCCTTGCAGTTTATGGTTTCCCAAAGCAAAAGGTTTGAGACAGTTAAGGGTATTTAAATGTGGAGAAATGCCTAATTGATTTTCAAAAGCATCTAGTGGGAGCCAAGCACTTTTTAAAAACTCTGTGATTATCTGTTTGCCCTTTTAGGCACATGATTTCATTGGGAAATCTGTTGTAAAACCACCACTGCTTTGCTGCTGTGGGATCAGTCCATAGCAACCCCGAGTCCATGCTTTGAAACACCACAGACAGCCTTAGACTGATGTAACGTATTTTTTGCAATAAGTCTGTGTATGTAAATAACGAATTATTTGTGTGTTCAAATATCACTCTCCGAAGGAAGGGTCACATCTTAATTTTTGGGACTACTGTGAAAAAGGCTTTGCTTCTCTCTGAAGCATCAAATAGAAGAAAAAGTGTTAACACTTTCTAAATGTTAAACCAGTGAAGGAGAGTGGTATAGTTGAGATTCTGAACACATCCCTATTAAGGCCAGCTTGTTCTTTTAATTAACTTGTATGTAAGTGAATCAAGGGAAATGTTTTCTGTTACTTAAGACACAGTATTGAAAAAATATCTGGTAACTTCAAGAATGAGACCGGAAAGGCCATGAAGGTCATCTAGTTTGATCCGTGGCATGTCAGAAGCAAACAATTGAAAGTGTTATTCCTTTTCCTTGTGTTTTCTGAAAGTTTGAAATCATTGATAAATAATGCACCTTTTTTTTTTTTCTTTTTTTGAATGTGTCCTTTTGTACATTTTAATCTTTCAAGAACCAAAAGACTTTTTTGTATTAGCAAAATTTTTGTGCTTATTTGTACCTGCTTGTCTACTGTATTTGTTTTATGTGAGCATTCTTTAACAGATTTATGAAATTACACAGACTTTCTGATTGTCATTGTTTAATGCGTGTGTTTGGAAAATGGGAGGGATTTAAACTGAAGGTGAAATGTGCTGCCTTCTATATGATCCCATGGTGGCTGCTGGATCCATGGGGGTGACTTCTTGCAATAGCACTGTTGTGTTTGGCTGTGATCTGCAGTGACCCCTGCTGTGGCCCGGTTATTGTATTAATGAATTAAGGGACAATTTGAGGATTTTTTGTTACAATATAATTGGATCATTTATACACTTCCCTCTTCTTCTTTTTTTTTTTTTTTTTATCAAAAAGGCATTACAACAGTTCTGACTATGACAACATTGAGTAAAATTGCAAGGAAGTCGCTCCCAAAGGTTTCCTACGTGACAGCAATGGACCTTTTTGTTTCAGTTTGCTTCATTTTTGTGTTTGCTGCCTTGATGGAATATGGCACATTGCATTACTTTACCAGCAACAGAAAAGGAGACAAAGGAAAAGAAAAGAAGACAAAATCTAAGCCATCAGTAAGTTTAAATAAACAAACAAAAAATCACAGAATGATCTTTATTGTAGCATTAATTTTGAGGGACTGTTCTTAAGTATAAGGGCTAATTTTCAAACATAATTAGCACTAATTTTTTGTCCTTTTTTTTTTTTTTTTTACAGTTGGGAGGTTGCACAAATTTTGTGTAAATATTAATAATGAACAGAGGTTTTGGATCATTCTGCTGATAAACCTAAGCCAGAGAGCGGTTTGCTATAATATTCTGTGATTCCATGGCCAAGCCGCTATTAATCTGCCCATGAGGTGTGTGCCTATGGAGACAACTCTGTCTGGCACAGTGCTTCTGAAAACAGCACCTGAGAGAAAACCATAGATAAGACAGTAGCAGTAGAGATAATGTAAATGGACTGGAGGTGGGAAGATTTGTTTGGATTCACATCACTTGGTTCTTACCTTGCTAGCTTTTCAACATAAAAAGTGCTTATTACTGGTCAGTATTCTGACAGCTTCCACTTCAGAAATCTGCCTTAACTCCTTTTTTTGTTTATTTGGGTATTTTTTTGTTTTTACCCTCTTTCACTTTCATATTTCTTTCTGGTAAAATGAACCTTCTGCTTTTACAGGTTGATGTTTGAATTCCTACATATCTCACGAACAAGTATTATTACAAGTATTATATATACAAGTATATATATTTTAAGAAGCCTTCTGTTCCTGTTTTAAGAACACTGGAACTTCCAAAGACTTTATTGTTGGAAGCCAGTACAAATATTTAAAGCTAATCTTTAAACTAATAAAATATTGAGGTAAAAGTGTTAAATAGCTTATTCATTCAAACAGTAATCTTAATATCTGAGGCTTGAGTATAGTAATCTTTTGGAGAGAATAAAAGGAAGGACAATATTATAAAGCCCCTTTCCAGATAACTTCATCAAAGGAAGCTAGAGCATAGCTGAATCATAATATCAGTTGTATTTTCTGACTGAAGGCTGTGTAAGATGAAAGATAAATTAAAATTAAATTAGAGAAGCCCAGATATACAAATGCAGAAATCCTGTTGCAGCCCATATCCCTTCTGCAACTAGTGCCAAAAAGCACAGGTGCACCTATTTTGAGCAGCATTTCTTTGGGAGACTATCTTATGGGGGCACTGCAGGGCTGCTATGGCTTAATACTAGCAAAATGAGAGCCCTTGTGTTTAATATCATAAGCTGGTCTGAGTGGATCAGCTGGGTCCTTGCAGCAAGACTAGTGGTGAAGGGTTAATAGTGCCCTGTGCTGCCTTGGTCAAGCACCACTGTGATCCTTGGGGAATCCAGGACAGCTACAATAACTGGAGAATGAAAACCTCAGGCTTCCCTGTTAGTGGTAGAAGCAAATGTGGGCACAATGGAAGGCACAGAAAATTTAGGCTTTGGCAAGAGCCACAGTTGAGCAATGAAGGTAAAAGATAACGGAGACTGCAGAAATTTGAGGGACTTCCAGCACAGCAGATTCAATTTTAGGTTGCTGTTGCAATGAGGTCTCAACAACACTTAGGGAACAGGAAGCAGAAAAAAGCCTGCTCTCAGCATGCACAACAAGGCGGAAAGAGGGGAGAAAATACTGCTTGCTCAAACCAAGGAGCTATTAAAGATAAGCTGCTGGCAGATCAAAACCCATTGAAGTGGTTTGCAAGTATACTCTACTGAATGGAGTAACAAGACTTTCCAGAATCTGTTCACACATCAGCCGTTTACGCAATAATCCACCAAATGCTTTGAGATTTTCAGTGCATATCACAATTTAAAATGTATGAAAATGGGGAGATAGAAATTATGATATCTGTTGACTAAGATAAAAATTAGCAATATAGCGTTCCAAACACTGTTTGGTTGTGGTTTAGTGTCTTCTTAAAGCGTGCTTGTTGTTTCTAAGTAGTTGAAAGCCAGCTATATTTTCACACACAATTCTTTAAACATGTTTCACCATGTTATAAGACCATACTAGGTAAGAAATTACTCTAAAAACCAGGGGAATTAAATTTAACATACTTAGATGCAAGGATTCTCATTTTATAAATAGGGGTTTTTTTGTGATATTTTGAAAAACTATAAAATTTCTTGTTCTAACTAGAACAATTGGCAAAGCCATCTGATTAATTAAAGGGAAGTCATACAACTACAAATTTTTTTTTTCCTTTTTTTCCCCCTTTTATCTTTGTCAAAGACTTCTATTCATTCTTTTTCTCTTGTAGTTATGGATATGTAACTCAAAACCCAATTTAATTAAAATAGTTTAATTCCTTCTGAAAAGTTCTCATTTACAGGTGTTTTTTCCCTTGGAAAACTTGCCTTACATTGGTCGTCTGTTTCTATTGCAAATGAAAGAAAGGCTTATTATTCCACGATCTGATAACAGTGAGGTTCAGTAAATGATCTTGTGAAAAAATGGTGAGATTTTACAAATGATAACAGTAGTTTTATCTTACAAAATATGTGCTGGCATAATTCAAGAAAGGTGGTAGGAACTGGCTTATGTAAATCCACATTAGTAAGGGTAATGAGTTTGGGCAGGAAAGATTATACTTAATTAGCTGCAGATTTTGTTCTGATCATCATTTCACTTGAAGTGAATGCATCCCCTATACTATAATGATGGCTTTCTTTTGTATGTTTGTTAGTGTTAATGCAGAATAATTTGTTTGGTCCTATCAGAATGTATTATAAATGCTTCTCATTCTATGTGGAGTTTTATCTATGATATTAGTAGGCACGTACATGAACAATCAGTATGTACTACTGTATCTATATCTTTGTTGCCTTTTTTTTTGTTTTTTTAAAGTCTCTGCAAAGTGATACAGGTCATTTTCTTGTGAGGTGTTGGTGTTTTCTCCCCTTTCTCCTCACGTTGTCCTTTTCTTACACATTTTAGGTATTCCCTGGAGGTTTTGGCCTATAAGATGCCACTATCTTTCTGCCTGTCTCAGGCAACCTCTTCAAACCTGTAATGCAGTAGCCAGCTTCGGTCTGTGCTGGTGACATAAGCAATTAAAAGCAGTACTGTTACTTTTCCTCCTTTTTGGTGTTTCTGGGTTGGAGATTCCTGTTTTACCCCAGTAGTAAAAATGAATCATGCTACAAATCTTAGCAGACCCATCAGTCAGAAAATTATTGTAAAGCCAGAGTAGGCTTTACAATTATAAGCATCTTTTTTCCCTACATATCTTCAGCAAAATAATGATTTTGTAAGTTAAAAAAACCCAACATTTGAACTTACTTTTCATATTTTGTAAAAATAAGCCCTGTTTGTAATATCTCAAATTAGGATAGAAGCATGTAACTGCTGTTGTTATTTTTGGAATTTTAACATAACTGAAAAGAATAATGAGGTTCTTTAGCATGATAATTAGCTCCCTAGGTCATAATGTCTAAAAAGTATTGAAACAGCAGCCTGTGTGAAACTTCCTCTGATAAAGACACTTATTAAACAAAGCTATTAAAAAATGATGTGCATCCTTCACTGCTATAAAACATCACCCCTTGAGACACAGGATGAAATGTCCCTTCAGCAACAGAATGCCTTCTTAACAATGTGTAGATATCTGTGTGCTGGCCAGTGTAATTCTATGGAAGTGTGACAACAGGACACCGACATATAACAAGAATTGAAATTATGTGGCTTCCTGCTTTTCATATTTTTTCATATTTTTTCACTGCCTGTCATGTATAATTGTTTAAGAGAGATTCTTCTCTACACTTAATACCTAACTAGTTCTTCTGACTACATCCTTTCCTCCAGTTTTTCCTAACATGACAAAATATGGAGATGGTTGAAAAGAGAGAAAACAATGTATGAGCAGTGTTGATGTAAATTCTGTCTTCCATCTGAAGATTTTGGAAGAGATACCAAAGGTGGCGGGAGCTGAAAGAAACAGGTTTATGGATTAGTTTAAAAAGGCTATAAGATTTAGAAAGGCAAAATGGACAGCTAGAGAAATAGAATGTATTTTGAAATATTCAGGAACACAAGCATTAAGAGTGAAGAACTGCAAGGAAACAAAACAAAAAAGGGAAAAGATGGGCTGTGGTTGTGCAAATAAAAGGATGGCAAAAAGGCAAAAGTCGCAAGAAAGGGAATAGCAAACAATATATGTGCTAGGCCATAAGGCACCCATATTTTTTGTACAAAAATTATTTATGAAACTTAACATCTATTACACCGAGTTTTTACCAGATTGCAAGAAGAGTGATTTTTTAAGGAAAGTAGAAGTAAGATTTAAGATCTAAATTAGTCAGCTTAGTGACTCGAATGGCGTTCTCCTAAGGATTCTTGTGTCTTAGTTTCTAAAGACGGGGATATTGCTTAGGGATTTAACATTAGAGGGTGTTATGATGAGGCCTGGGCTTGTGTGTCTGTTTTTTAAACTTCACCAGTGATACTGTATTAACCTTATTAGCTGCTTTTTGGTGAAAATGTATCTTCCAGAAACACCTTCACTCTTGTTCAAGACTCCAAATGTCGGGGAAATCATCATTCCTTTGGTAGTGGTGCTTGTAGCCAGCTTGTAGACTTGCTTATGACCCAGTTGTTGAATTGTGGGTAACTTCACAATATTTGTTTGTGTTGTGTAGATGGGATCAGCTAACCCTGTCTGTGCAACTAATGACCCACTGTTCCCAAATCCCAGAACTACCTGGTTTTCACTGTGGCAGGTGAAAAATATTTCATGATCATTTGCCTGCATGAGCTATACAGCAGTTCATAATTCACAAAGCTCTCCAAAATGCTTAATATCAGAATTTCTGTGTAATGTGCTGAAGGTGCTTATGTTGGTCTTTGCTAATGGAAAGTGTATGGAGGCTAAAAATGAGGGGAAATAAAAAAAGAAACAAACCAACCACCTGCAAAATTACATTTTTGTTTTTTGTTTTTCTTAAGAAAGCACCTGCCATTGCTGTTCGACCTGGATCAACACTAATTCCAATTAATAACATTAATCATCTCCCTGAACGTGAAGATGATTATGGATATGAGTGCTTAGAAGGAAAAGACTGTGCTAGCTTCTTTTGTTGTTTTGAAGACTGCCGCACAGGATCTTGGAGAGAAGGAAGAATACACATCCGCATTGCAAAAATTGACTCCTATTCTCGAATCTTCTTTCCAACTGCCTTTGCATTGTTCAATCTCGTTTACTGGATTGGCTATCTTTATCTATAAGTTTCAGAGGTTTGACAAACTCAGAAAAAAAAATACGTATTGAACAGTCAGCAACACTTTTCAGTGAGCAGTCAGAGATTAGAGCTGGTCCAAAATGACTCCCATTATTTGGATACTTAAAAAAATTTGAAACAATGAGAGGACATATGGTGATATGGTCTTCCTCTTGTGATCAACTACAGAATTGATATTGGTATTTTGAAGAGAAAATATAAATATCCCTGAGATTTCACTTGCCTGAACAAATACATATTTTGTCCAGCTCTAACAAAATGCAGGGCCAAAAGGCTATGTTATTTAACTGGACAGTTCTGCATAAGCTTTCAATTTTAATTCTGAGTGATAATGCAGATGAATTTCGTAGCATCTCTTACACCTTTACAAAGAAAGCCTTAACAAAATGGGATTAATTATTCTCATCTATTTCATCCATAAATTGATGCTTTATTAATTCTTGATACAAAAGTTGAAATGGAACTTTTCTATTTTTTCAACTAGCCATTTATTCTCTGCAGTATGTTAAAAAGAGTGATTAAGTCATAATTAATCACAGTCAGATTTATACAGAGCACAGAGATTAGAGCAGCAAGAAATGGATATATCACTAAAACTCCAAAGGTAATTCTGAGCTTGTCTTATCCTGACTATTGGTATAGGCTTTTGGCTTTCAACCTTAGATTACATGTATGTCTGTGCTCCATCTGCCATTACTTCTCTGTTGTGATTACCCCAAAGTTTTCCAAGAGGGCTACAACTTTCAAAAATTCCTACCCAGCTGCCATTGTTTGCACATTTCATGGAAACCAGAATGATGTTGGCTGAGATTCTGGCCACTGAGCATAATGCTGTTCACATCCTCCCCATTCCCTTCTTTGTCTGATTCATACCCAGAGCCAGAGAAAAAGTCATAACTCTACATGTGGTAGAATTTGTATCATCAGAGTTTGGAAAACCTGTATCAATTCTGTGGTCACACAACCGTAGTCAAAGCCACTATGTTAAATTTCTAGCCCTAGGAGTGTAGTGTGTGACCTGCTTCACTTTGCATACAGTATGAATTTGTGGATTCTGCTTGTTACTGCATACGCTGCTCACTGAGCCAAAGCCAAAGGGTATGAATTTTCTGAGTCTGTTATGGATTGCCATGTAATTATCTCCTTGATAGTTGTTTGTTTCTAATGGAAAAGGCCTGTTGGGAGTGAGGACAGTTAAATAATCCTTATGCATTGCTGACCCTTGTCTAAGATGGGACTTATTTCCCCCTAAAATTCTAGGACCAATTCTCCAGAATTTCTGTGGTCAGAGCTTCTGTTCACTTCAGTAGCAGTCCTTCAGTAGCAGCCTCTCTGGACTGACTTCTCTGTGTTGACTATTGCTGGCTGGCAGCATTTAGTATCTCATTTCTATTTTTAAATACATTGTCTTTATTGTGGAAAAGTACAGTCTTTCCTCCATTCTCAAAAATAAACTGGTCTCAAGTGAGCTTTCAAAAGTCACTGTAAAATTAAAATATGCATTAAGTAAAAGTCAGAATTACACAGAAGACATTACAGATCTTTAAAGAGGATTAATGGGATTAGCATTTGGCTGTAGGTAAGGATGTTCAGTACTGGAAATACAGACATGTTTAATGGCTAATAATAGAAAATTATACATAACCCCCCCAATATTTCGTTTAGATGTGCTCCCTCTGAATTTCTCAGAAAAGATTAATGTATATTTTTATTCTTGTTGTTACCAAACATAGTAAGATATGATATGCAATACACATTTCAGATGAAATGTTACTGCAGTGTTCAGTCCCAAAGTAATAGAGAATGCAAGACTATATGTGCAGTGATTCTGGAAGAAAGCAATGGCAGAGAAGATCCCATTTTAATGCAAACTGTAGTATTAAGATGATGAGATATGGAAGTGGTTGAGAATCTGAAATCCTGATGTCAAGGTTTGCTGACATTATATGTTGCATGACCTTTCTGAGCACTAACTTCTGACTGTTAGACTGAACACCGAAGTGTGGCATTATTAACAACAATGAACTACTATAATTTATTGTTTCTTTATGGAGTCTCATTTTCAGAAAATGTTCAGTACAAAGGAAAGGTGTCAATTTTAGTAGTTCAGTTTGATGCTTTTTGACAGCATAGTGAACACATTTCTGTGGGAGAGATGAAGGTAGCTTCAGCAGCAGTATGCTGGATGTGTAGTTGAAAAGCAGTCTACTCACTGTACAATACAAGGCCCAGATTTTGTGAGCTCCCGAGTTTCGTTAATCCACCTTTAAACAAAAGGAACTTCAAAGAACTTGGCACCTCACAAGAGGAAATACAAATTTTGCAGCCTGCTCTCATCTGGCAGATGTAGTTAGCTTTTTCTATTCATGTGGTTGTCAGTTGCCAATCAGCTTCCAGTGACTGGAGAACTGAAAATTGGCAAGGGATAGATAAAAAGTCTTTCATCTCTCATTTCTATGAAACAGTGTAACAGAGTATTAAACCTATTGAACATTACGCCTGTTTGGCTTATGGATATACTTGCTTTTGTCAGTTGACAAACTTTTCTGTGTACTTCATTTGTTTCTGATGAAATAATTTTAATTTCCCATAGTACTGTGAGTGCAAGTAGAAATGGGAACGCAGTGAACTGTAACATGGCATGTAATAAATGTGTTATTTTAGTATTATGTGTTTTCTTTCTAATTGCATGTGAACACTTCAAGAAATCCAAGTGATAAAAAAAAAAAGGCAAAAAACAGACTATAATTACTTGGACTAACATATTGCAATATTTTTGTGAACTTACCTGGATAAAAGTTCATTTACTGATATCTGGGATCACAGTATTTGAAGTCATATTGTTCTGACCATTACTGATTAAGCACATGCTTAAACTGATTCCTAATCAGTACTGTAATTAGACCAGAATTCAGAAAACATGTGCTTATGTACTGTCATAGTGATGCTATCCTGAATTGATGCCATTAACACATGATTAATCTGCACTAATTTCAATAATGAGTGTTCAGTAGCTCAAATGATTGAACACTAAGGATGTGAGCCAGAGCCTCTTCAGTAAGTTTTCTCACTGAAAGAGAGGGACATAAGACAAAAAATTGCCGTACAGGTGGAGAGATGGAAAAGTCTGGAGAATCTGTTTTATGGTGCACCTGTATAGGCATCTCCTGAAATTTATTTTTCAAAAAGGAGACTTTTCCTTGATATTTCTGTATTAGTGTTCACCACTTGTCTGGTTTAGTAGTGAGTACAGCTCAGTGTGTTATTTTTGGCAAGGTTTTGTCTGTGATTGTACCTCACTGATCTTCAGTGCATGTCTTCTGTGTCTGAATGAATCTGTTTTATGTAGTGGCAGTGTAAGCAAAGCATGAGCTCTGGGTACAATGTATTTTATATTCACATATTGATGTGCTTCAAAGGCTTTAACCATATCTGGTTTTCTGACATTCAGAGACATAGGATTGTGCAAGACTTTGAAGGATAATCACTTCCAATACGTTTTTTATAATTTTCTGTTCCTTTTTTGCTGTGGTAATAAAAGATTTGTTTAAAATTGGTGTATGAACTATGCTTTGTAATCTGTGAACACTGTTGACCTTTCAATTGAAAGCCAACAGGAGAAGTCTGGATTTAAATATCTATCTTCCTGAAGTAAGGTATGCTGTGTTTACTTGCATCAGTCATCATTTCAGTTTACTGTTTCCAAATACATGAGAATTAACACAAATACATTTTTTTTTAGATCATTGTCAGTATAATTATTAATTCATTGCAGTTTCAATTATGCATTGAATATGATCTCTAATGTTTGTGAAATAATTATGTTTTAGTCATTGTAACAGATACAGAAAATAGAAGCTAATGTAGAGTTCCTCAGCTAAAGAATATAAGGCAAGGAATTAGGAAGAATTACTTTGCTTCTGCTTAGTGAATATTCACATGACCTGATGAATATGCTGGGTGGGGAAAATGACTCATGGGGAGAGACAGAATATTCTCCAGGCTGTAGAAAAGGCCTCTGCATTGGTTTGTGCCAGAAGCTTGCTACCCAAGTGGTTTAAGTCAATGAAAGGAATAGGTCTGTCCATCCTTTTTCAATTGTCTCTTGCTTCTGCCTTACTTGTACAAGCAATGGCAGTTGTAAAGCAATGTTACCAGCTGAATCACAACCTGAAAATTTATCTTTATTTTACTCTTTTGTAAGTTAATATTTCAACCAGATGGGTGGGATCATCTGACTGAACGTGCAAGACTATGACCAGGCTCTGGTCCAAGAAATGTGATGGGAGCTTACAGCTGGAGGCAGAAGGATGGCTTCTTACGATGACCATTTTTCATTCTGTTGAGAATCTGCACTGAAAACTGATGTGGAGGAAGGCGAAAGATGGGGAGGAAAGATTGCTGGGGCAGCAATTCCAGAATCCAGTTCCATGGATCTGATTGACTTATGTTTAGTTAATGGGATTCTCATATTTGTGATAATGCACTTGATATCCCTGCAACATAATTAAATCTTTATTTTTTATAAAAAAAATGTTACTGTGTATTTACTACACTTTAATTACAGACTGAATGAGCAATAGGAAGTTATCTTGAGTCATCATTCTAGTGAAATGTCAGATAAAAAATCAGGTTAAATCAGAAAAAGGTAATTTTTTTCTTCTTTAGTTATGAGAAACAATATCTGTTAAAATTATTTCATATTAATTAGTACTGTAGACATTAGGAAAGACCTAGTACCCAGGTGTCTACACTGCTATTAGTCCCCTTGAGGGCAAAACAATTTGGGAATGAAAATCCAACCAAGATTGTATTCAATCATTAAGTCCCTCTCTCCTCCCAGGAGTGTGAAAGGTGGATCATACCAAGCATGAACTGGTATAGCTGGTGTGCTCCAGGGAAGTTGGTACTAGTTGCTAGTTAAAAGGAAGGGTGATTTTTGCCTGCAAGACTGTAATTTGAAATGGGGTGCATGGTTCGCTTCAGAAGATGGATGTGTGTTGTGACTTCTAGAGTGATGGAAAAGCATCTCTACACTTAATGTTTATCTTTGCACAGGAGCGGTTTCATTGAGTTGGCTGTCCTGTTATGAGGCACTGAGACATTCTCTGTGTAGTATAGGGGGAGAATTTTGATTGCGCTCCTGGACAAAGTGTCTAAATCTTGTCACAGAGCTCAGTATTGTGTGTGGGTTCTGTGTTGTCTTTTGGATCTGTTTTGATGCTAGTGAAAAGGCAGTAAATAATTTATTTTTTTTTTAATTTCAGTTACTAGTAAATCTCATTGGGAAAGCCAGAGTGTTAATGAAAGCTTTAGAGGAAATCTCAGAAGCTCATGGATGTAGGACATCAGCTAACACCATAAAGGACTGAAGGATCTAGCCCTTTTTTCCATAGGTGGGTCTTGTTGCCTCCTAGCAATATCTTGTTTATGAAAAATTTTAAAAGTCTCGTGGTATTTTAAGGAAAAAATCTGTAAAATTCCTAGGCAACCTCATTCCACTTTCCAGTGACAAATCTTGCTTTGCCTGCAAGTTTTGCTTATGGTAGATCAATGTTACTTCAGCTGTATGAGGAGAGCCATGGGGGACATAAGACAGAAGACGTGTAAACTGTTTTACCACGTTCTTTCTCTCATTTTCTTGTCTTATTTAAGAAGAGAGTTTCAGAAGAGTAGGGGTATGGCATGTGTAAATTAGGACAATTTTGTTACAGACACCAGGGCCTGAATTCAGCCAGATGACAGGATCAAGAGAGACATGAGTTTGTGTGGAGAATAAGGCATGGACCCTGTTTCTGGTTAGGAAACAAAATCATTTATTTCCCGAAGGTCCAGGGTTGGTATAGGCTATACGAAGTACCTGTGTGTATGAACGGCTAATACAATTGATTAACTATCACCATCCACGCGGGTATTTTCACTTCTTCATTGGTTGATATCTTGCTCACTGGTTGCCTTGATTGGATGCCTGCTTCTCGCTGTCCTCCCCTCACTGGATACTGGTTCCTTGCTTCTTTCTTCCTTCTTATCTTGCCTAGCTTTCCCTGCAATACTCCCGTATGGTCTCAAAACTTTCCCAGCAACATTCCTCTGCTATCTCAAAACTCTCCCAGCAGCTAGTCTAGTTGAGAAATCCTTCACATCAAGGTCCTTTACACCCACAAGTTTGCTTGCAATAATTAGGCTTCTCTTTTGTAATTCTTTCCATACATCTCTGCATGCCTACCTCAGACTCATCAGGTTGGAAGCAATGTTTTTGTGTGTTTCTGGCTTCACGGAGTGATCTTATCATCAGGGTTTGAACTTCACTGAATTCAAAAGAAAAGGTTTCCTCTTGCAGCTTTCCTCTCCAAACATTGCAGCTAGGAGACGTCTTGCTGCTATGCATTAGAAAAGTGATTTTCAGTTGATCCCACTGAGGAGGCAGACTAGCTCTATAGAGCAACATTAAGATTTCTTTGTCATTTAGACTTGAAAAGGTTGAGAATTGTTAACAGCAATGACCAGTACAGCCCTGCAGATGATATATTTATTTTGCGAATTCAGTATTTAAAATAAAAACCAAAACCAGCCACTGTGGGTGGGAAGTGAGAATGAGTCATCGCTTCACTGCAGATGTCTATTTCCTCTTGAATTGTTTTTACTCCTTAGGAAGATGGTAAATAGGCATCTTTTGGCTTGTGAAATCTGCAGAAAAGCCTTCATGGTTATTTTCAACAGGTCAAGTCATGTTTGCCCCTCATCCCACTGGTGACATAGGAGCAAGAACAATGAAGGTGCTTGCACTATGGCTCAAATTTTCCAAGATAGGTAAATGTGGACATTTGCATATCCATAGTTGCAGTGTAAATATGCAGTCTGTGTTCAAGTTTTAGTTACTGAAAAAAATGGTTTGTGTGATTTCACAGTACCTTTTTTATTTCCCACTGTTGTCTGCTGTGGATGCTTAGACTTGATATGTGAATATGAAGACTTATGATACTTACAGTTTAAATTACTATAGAATATGAATACTTCCTTAAAGGAAACTGAAGGATCACAATCTGGCAATCTCATGGTGGTTACTATCTTGAAAGATCTTTGTTCTTAATCACTTTTTCAATTTAAGTAAGTGATACTGCTATAATTCATATTTCCCTTCATTGAAGTTCTATAAATGTCCTGGGTTCAGCAGTAGCAGTCATTTTTCTCCTTCTTAGTAGCTGGTGCAGTGCTGTGTTTTTGATTTTCGGCCTGGCAACGGCGCTGATAACACCGATGTTTTTAGTTGTTGCTCAGTAATGTTTACTCTGACCAAGGTCTTTCTGAGCCTCATGCTCTGCCAGGGAGGAGGGGAAGCTGGGAAGAAGCAGAGAAAGCACACCTGAGCCAAACTAACCAAAGAGGTATTCCATACTACAGCACATCATGCCCAGTATATAAACTGGGGGCAGTTACCCAGAAGGGTTAAATCACTGCTCAGGTCGGGCTGGGTATTGGTCAGCAGGTGGTGAGCGGTTGTATTTTCTTTCCTTGTTACTTCCCTTATCATTATTATTATTGGCGGTAGCAGCAGTGATTTGTGTTATACCTTAGTTACTGGACTGTTCTTATCTCAACCTGTGGGAGTTACATTCTTTCA
>JARCZZ010016745.1:0-19086 GCA_030323915.1 Brotogeris chrysoptera | reverse complement strand
TCCCTAATGAAGAGTCCCTCCCCAGCATCCCTATAGGCCCCCTTCAGATACTGGATGGCTGCTATGAGGTCTCCACATTTGCCTTTATTCTACAGTTCTGCCATATACTTGCAAAAATGAAGCCTACCTTTGGAGTTCATAAAAGTATGGCAGAGATCAGTAAATTTCATATATGGCTTACTATTGCAGCTTTAAATTTAAACCGAGTTATATTCAGATTGTGTCTCTATATTACCATTTGAAAGAAACATTTTGCCAAAGATTTTACAAATTGTACAGTTTCTTCTGTGAAGAGTAAAATCACAGCTACAAATTCACTCCTTGAGCATTTGACTTAAAGTTAGTGGATTAAGAGGTTTGTCAGTATCATTCAGGAGTAACACTGAATGTCAGTCACATAACTCGGAGTTATTGATAAATACCTAAACCTGTAAGTAAAATGTGCCTGCGGTTCTACTTTGACTTTGATTGGAGGCAAAGCGTTTCCCCAAATGATTGCATGCTTGATTTTTATGCTGCTGGATCAGATGATTTGGTCACTTACAAGCTCTCTAGTTCTCCTGTGTGCCAAGCAAATGAATGTTTGAAAGTAGCTCTAGTAAAATGGCAAAGCTGTAGCAATTTCATCATGGTATTGATCAGAAAACTGTTGTTTACATGTGTCTCATTTTATGTAAAAGTCTCTAATGATAGGGTCTAATTGGTATGTATTATAGTTACCTTTGTATTACCTAGATCCTTGTTATCAAGCTTCCTTATGATGATTAATTGGAAAATATAGCTCTTGTTTTCTCCTAACTTCACCTGGAGGTGTAAGGCAGTCATCATTTTTATACTTATGAATGTTCTTAACATGAATAATTTGAGACTGAGTAGGTGCAAGAACATCCACCTATTCAAATGTGATTTAAAATAGGGCATACTGAATTTTTGGCTATTGATAAAGGCAGTTTTCCCACTGTGTGATTGTACTTACGGAGGAAATAGTTAAAAGGAATATTTGAGCAAGGCTTAAAAACTTCAATGAGTTTTTGTTCTTGAGGGAAGATTAAGTTTTTGGGCCCTCGCTGGTCAGCGCAGCCTTTCTACTAGTGCTGATACTATGGAAACGTCTCAGCTTTCTCAAATGTTCTCAAAAAAAAAATTTCTCAAATCACAAATGTGCTTTATCTAGCTGAGTATTTCAAGGTTTGCTCATGTACCAAGCCCTGTTAGAGGAGAGGGGGAGCGATGTTTGTAAGTTTGCAGGTGAGGCATGGACTGTGTAATTCTGTTGCCCCCATGGGACCTTGTTGAAGTGATACATCCCTAGCTGCAAATGGAGAACCCTGGACCTCCCTCTGGCTCTTTGTCATTGCTGTCAAAGGTAAGTAGTTGTTTTGGCACTAGCGCAGGTGACTGAAGGATCGGCTTAGCCATCTGTGACTCGTGTTTGATTATATATTCTAGTTTGATAAAATCCTGTCATTCTTGTATTTGAATACAGTTAGCTAAAAGTATTGAATTAATTTTGTCTTGTTTTATACTAATCACAAGGTCATGATCAGCAAGATGTCGCCAAGCTAATTCTTCCCAACCATGGCCAAACATTTTACAGTTTTCTGTAGTTCAACATGTCTGAGTAGAGAGGGAATATTATTCCCACACTCTCATTCTATGGAGGCCCTTTAGTTCTTTGTCCTGCTGATTTCTATTTTGAAAATAAATTGGAAAAGTCTTTCATAGGAAAGACTTTTGAAAATAAAGCTTTTGGGACTTTTAGTTTGAGAGAAGTGTAGCTTTATTTGCCTTTAAATAATAAATTTTATTTTTCTCTCTTTAAGTATTTATAACAAGTGAGACTGAGGTTTACAATATGTAGTACAGAATTGCATTTTCCAGAATGTCCTATTACTTTTTAATCACTTCATGCTTTAAAAAAGTGATAATATAGATTGCTTAATCATTTCGATTAATGAAACAGTATTTGTAGAACAGGTAACTCCTTTCTATGAACATTAGTTTAGAAGTTATACATCCAAGTGTTGTGTGTCTCATGGCTAACGCTTTATCCTGCAAATTGAAGAGGAAAATAAAGCCTGTATTAACTAAATACTTAAATACATTATTTTTCCTCTGAATTTTAATGTTTTATGTTTTTAATGTTTTTAAAATCTTCTGTATCAATTTTTTTACTGTATTTTTTTTGTGTTAATGTGGCAGTCTCAAAGCATTTCATCAAATTTAATTATTTTTTTGTATTACCTGAAAATGTGACTTTTTAAAAATGGTATTTTAGGAATACTGTAACCAAGAGCTCATTTCACAAGATCCTTACTACTCTGAAGTGCTGCTGAGATAGAAGAACCGAAAGCTCAACCTTTGGTATAAATGTAAGAGATGAAAAGAACTAATTCAAAATGTCAGAAATCAAAATAAGTTACTAGAACTATTAAGTTATTAGCACAGTTCCAAAATGTAATCATGTATTTTGCAGTCTCACAGAGCATGGTAATGATTTACTTTTTAAAGGAGTAGCAATACTGAAAGGCCCAAAACAATTGGCTGAATAAAGATATTTTTTTTTGTGTCAGTACATGAAGTTGCTTTGCTGATAAACAGGTGTGTAAATCAGTCTTGTTTGTCCACTGGGCACCTGTTGACATAAATAATCCTGAAGATACTGGAAGTAAAATACATGAGTTCTGGTTCCAAGGATTTCCTCTCACAATTACCATACAGTCTTTGTAAAGAAAAGAATAAATTCTGGAGAGAGGGTTTGCATAGGACAAGTAGCATTCTGGATGCAGAGCACTTTATAAACTTATTTTGTTCTAGTCACTTGTTCTGGCTTGGATTCTGTTTTCCTGATCTGCGTATTTTTTCCTCAAGTAGTGAAGTTGGAATCACAGTTTCTCTATAAAGTCAGCACCTATACAGCAAGCACAAGGTGTGAAAAATCCAGAAGTAATGCAAAGGTGATTGTTGTTAAGATGTTCTTGGTATTCTTGGCTAGGATTTTATTAAAGCTTACTCACAATACAAATATCCATCCTTCCTGACTGAGCCCGAAAAACGTTTGTGTTGGCAGGTTAAGCCAAGCTCTGATCTACTATTGTACTGGTGCTAAGTGTGTGTAGGGTAAAGATTTAAAACCGTATTGGCATGATTAACAATAGAAGGAAATTATTTAGGCCACCTAATGCTCCCTTAGATTTCAGAGCAAGTTCATAGCCATTACCTTTTTGAGTTAAGAAATGATAAATAATTTTATTACCATTTTAATGAGTGCTTCATTTTTTTGAAGGTTGAATACCCAGCTAGATTGCCTTTCCCCCCATATGAGAAGGTGACATGTACAAGGAGGCACTCAGTGTGGGGCTGTCCCTCAGTCTGATGACCGGTGTCTCTGTTTAGCTCCTTCTTGCAGAACTCAGATTTTGGTGGAAGCTGCCAACTCCCAGAGATGCTGCATCTACCTGCTTCATGTTCTGCTGCTGTTTAGTGCCTGCCTGTGTATTAGCACATGTGTGTGAGCCACGGGCTATGTATTCCTGATTTAAAACCTGATGTAGTTTTTGTTAGTACTTTTCAGACCAAGTATCTTGAAAGTTTCTAGCCCTCAATCCTGCAGCTATGAATGAAATGGTTTTCTGAAAGTCTACTGCTAATTTTGTCAGTTTGTCCTTTATCAAAAAATATACTGCCTTGATTAGCATGCTGCTCAAGAGGTACCAGGGACGTAAAAGTAATATGAACAGTGTGATTCGGACAGCACGCTGTGAATGCTGCGTGTGGAGGCTTTCGCAGTGCCTGCCTGCAGTAGGGAGAAGAGCCTCGCTGCAGAGAGAACAGATGCATTTCAGAGTCGCCCGCCAAAGGGAGTATATTATGCTCCCTTTTTAAACTTTCCCAAACACACACCATCTGTTTCACACTAGATACTTACACGGTTTGATCAAATTAGAAGTCATGCTGAAAGGGAAAACTAGGGTTAGCATGGACAGCTTTCTTAAAGCTGCAGAAGTCATGGCTCTGTTGCGTTGAAACCTTGACTATTAACCTCAGTAAACTGGATGAAACATTGCAGCTTAGGGATGTTGCCAATTGTACGTGTTCACTTATAGCCTCAATCAGAGTAATATTTGTGAAGTTGAAGAAAATATCATATAAAATGACAGCAGGAGAAAGCAGAAATGGTGGACAATACAAAAGGCTTGTAAACATGAGGTAAAAGTACTGAAACAGATGTTGACTGGTTCAGAATAGCTACCATTAGATATGCCTGACTGCTGAAACAACCTCTGAAAACACCGAAGTTCAAAAATTTTCTGGCACAGATTGGTAGGACCTAGTCCCAAAATCTGCGTTAGGGAAGTCACCTAGCAATCGTATAACAAGGTATGAATGAAACCGAGACAAGTGGAAGAGCTTCAATATATTGCAATTGAATAAGAATAGTTTTTCCTTTTTTTTTAATAGGAAAAGAGAAAGGATGGAGGTTTACAAAGCTTTCACAGGTTTAGCAAGGCAGTGGTCTTGTGCCTATTTCAGTTCTGAGGCTCTGATTTGCAAAAGTATTTAGTTATCCCTTTGTTCGACATTAAGAAATGTGGCTTGCACAGCTGAGGTGGTGAGACGCTAGGAAAACTCGTCACTTCTGAATTTAAAGCTTAGGTTTTGGGGTGTGTCTTTTTAATAACTGTGTTTGAGTTTAGGTCTGAGATCTTAGAGGTGGGTGGCTTGGGCCAGATCCAAGAAGAGTTTCCTGCCTGTATGTAACCCCTGCTCTGTGCTCCCTGGCAGGTGCTAGATGCCAACACATAGGTTTCTGCAGGCAAAGTTTTATCTTGGCTGCACTTTTTACACCCAAGCTGCTGTGATGCTGTAGACAGTGGGATAAACCTGTTAGGAATTGCAAAGCTGGGAGGAACCCTCTCAGTAGTCCTAAAAACCTAGGCCTAACAGTTTGTAGTAAAAAGGATGTGGTACAAGTCATCTCCTTTTCCTGAGGCAAAACAGTATGAAACCTGAAATACAACTGAAGAAAGCATTATCAAAAACTTTGGGTTTTGCTGTGTTAAAATTGTTGTACTTGGATCTGAGGCATAGTCACAAAGAACATATGTCATAAATTATCTTGTTTTGAAGTGTTGTCTGGTTTGAGACAATTCTAAAATAAAACTGTAGGCTTTTAAACCACTTCCAAAATAATGTGGAAATGCCATGGAAAAGGCTGTGTTGAAGACATTTCCAAGCCATCTAAGCAGGAACTGGAAGATTTTGAGCATCCAAGATCCAGTTATCTCAACAATGTTTATCTTCAAAACGAAGTATTTTCTTGGATGATGGTCCTATAGTAACTGCCAGATGTGGCTATTTATTTAAACCAAACCTCCAGATTCTGTAAAGCTCATTCATAGCTTTGTGTAACTATTTATTTAATGTTTATGTTAGTAAAAAAAGTCCTAGTTTGAGATATGCTTTTAAGTCAGAAATGTTTATATTGGCCCCTTTTGGCATGAGTGGGACACGGCTGGTAGGACAAATTTGAAGTAATATTTTTGACGGATTCTTATGGTAAGTCTATCCTGATTTGACTCTATTAGGATATTGCTTGCTTCTTACTCCCCTCCTCCCCCCCCCTCCAAAAATACAGGCACAAGGTACCTTGCAAGTTTCCTTGGTTACATATGTAGAACTTAACGCAAAACAGCCAGATGCAAAGGAGACTTTTTGCTCATTCATGACACTTTTGAAATCAGGAGGCATTGCAATTTTCCATGAAGCATCTTGATTACATTCCTATACAAGATAATACTTTTTAAAGATCGTTTCACAAGCCTACACTGACATTCCACGTAAGTGGAATGTGGTGCTGCCAAGCCAGATAATCTATACCGCGAAGCAATACAATATTGGTTTATAGGACTTTGAAAGCAGAGCTCCTGGAGTTATTCCTGGCCTATGGGCTAAGGGAATTTAGGCTAGCAATGTTGCCAGCATATTCTTCGCTGATGAGTTAATTTCAGATCCTCATTCCCAGGATAAATTTTGAACACTTTCATATAGTTATGATCTAGAATACATAAATACTACAGTGACATGATGGAAAAAGGAATTGGTGAAAGAACTGCACACATCTGTCAAATTTTTATCTTTACGTTGAATTATTTTTGAATTAACCTTTCCTTTAATCTCCAAGCGTCTTGCTTGAGGCAAAACAGTCTTTACTTCACAAAACCATCTGCCTGGTTTCAAAACTTTCATATCCATGGACAGACCTAGAATAAGGCACCATGCAGCGATAGGCATTTGACAGGAGCTTTGACAAATTGGGAGATAAATTACTTGAACATAAAGAACATACCATTGAGTGCTGAGTGATATACTATAATTATATTTTTGGGCTTTACAGCTGAAAGACAGTTAAGCCTGACAGTGAAGTCACCAGTCACACTAGTTAGGGGATGCATTGAGAACACTTCATACTTTCTGGAAGTTTGAGTCTAAAGCTTAAAGAGAAAAGGCATTCATCAGGCTAAAACTTAGTCTTGAACTTCTGTATGCATCAAATAAAGAAGTGAGGAGAGGGTAAAGGAGGTTCTCTATCAGGCACCAGTATCTGCATAATGAAACATCTACCCCCATTGTTGATATTGATGTCACTTTAATAGTACTAAAGCCAAAATGGGCTAGCTGGAGCAGCAATAAAATCTGATCTTTAATGCAGAATGTGTCAGTGGTTCTTAATTTTCTTGTATGTCTTAAGAGTGTGTTCTCCAGAATCCTTTTCTGAAGGGTAGGGGAGAAAATACATTGTTTGCAGCACTTACTGATTATTAGAGCTAAATAGGGGGCATCTCCCCTGTTCTTCCTTCAGAACAAGTGCCTAGCGGGGTCAAACACAACAGTGTGAGATGTTGTGGTGCCACTGGTGAATGCAGTAGGGAATTAGAAGTGGCTGGTACTAGGTGGGAAGTGTTTGAACTGAAAAGTGTTAAAGTCAAGATTGCAATACAACTGTTAACTGAGCATATCTATCATGTTCACATCATCTGTCCTTTGTAGCTGAGCAAGTCTTTTCTATTTGTACAGCACCTTGCACGATAAAGCTTTCGTCTATAATAGGAACTTCTAAGCACACATAAATAACAGTAGGCATTTCTGTTCCTCACTGAGCAAATTTAACTAAGAACACTTTCTTCAGAAATGCAATATAGAGTGAACAGACCATGAAAACTGTCACTGGGCTTTTTTCTATACTCTATCAGGTTTTATGTGCTGTTCCTATAGTACTGGGTTTAGTTGTAATAGTTGTAACATCTCACAGGGGCACTTTTCAAAGATACACCCTGTTTTTATTTGCAATTAGAGCTGTTATCACACTCCTTAAATAATGCATTTCATAATTTAAAGCAGACAGAGAAAATGATACACTTCAGTTCGTGTTTGTATCTCTACACCACTCCTGCAAGGAAGCTTAAAATGATGGTATTGTTATTACTTTCATTGCTTAATCAATGTACCAAATACAGTAATCAAATTTTAGGTAGGGATTACCAAAAGAGTTCTCGCTGAAAATTGCTTGCGGTGTTTGACATTATGGGTTTGTTTATAACCTACCGATCAGTTGGCAGCCATGAAAAATGCACCTATTTGTACAATGCTTTCCAAATAGAGTATTTTTAAATTTTGCAAGCTACTTCTATTTTAGGAGAAAATATAGTGCTGGAATAAAATGGAAAGAGAATGAAAGCTCCTAACTATAGCTGCAGTCAATATGGCATACAGGTCTTTATCCAAATGTTGCTAGGACAGGGAGTGTTCTTTCACTGTTTTCTTCGAGATTTGGATTTTAGCCACTAGGGTAAGTTAGAAAATCATTTGTTTAGAAATGGTGCAATGTCCTACAAAGGAGGAGAAAAGCATGAGTTGGGAATCCTATCTGTCTTCTGGGTGGAACAAGGACCTTTAATAAAGCACTACATTCAAATGCCAAAGACTTTTGAGAAAGCTCAAATCAGGATGTAAATAGTTTGAAGGGCTTCTTACATGTCCTAATGGTAATTCCAGGTATAACATTTTCTTAGAGGGGAGAGAGCACAAACAGCAGCATTATTAAAATATGATTAAAATATCAGAGGCTAGATTCTTCATCTGTTTACAAGTGTCTCATCTTTGTTAAAAAGAATTTACATTCTATTTAAATCCATATTTTACAGTATATTGAGTCAGGTTCTAATTTTGCAATGCTTAACTGAATCTCATTGCTCTACTCAATGTTTAGTAATGTTAAGCAGCAGCTGTCTTACACACTCCCCCTTCTCCCCATATTTTTAATGCCCGGCATGGAATTTGCTTTCTAAGGTTCTATGAACTATATCGAACTGATCAGGGTTCCCTTAAGGCAGCATTTCCAATACTGGTTTGAAAAACATTCATAAGAGCAGGCAGAGCACACATAGTTCACATAGTTTATTGGTTTCCTTCCTTAGTAATTGCCCTTTGGATCTTATAGCTTCAGTGCAAAATCCAAAGCTGCTCTAACAAAGGTCACTGTCAGTGCTTTCCATGGAATTTAGATGGGTTAGATTAAGCTATTTTGCAAACAAATTATATGCTACTTGGTGTGCATTTGTGTGATATTTCTTGTACTTACATTAATGAATCAATTAATAGAATAAGAACCCCCAGGATTCCTGTTCTTCAAGGAAATGTATCCTAACTTGCTGAAACGTATTCTCGCCTTCTCACCAACCAAGGCAGTTTAATTAGGCAAATGAGCAAAACTGTCTTTAAGAGTTGAAAAGAAAGGACTTGAAACAGAATTTGAGCAATACTTCATGCTGAAGTCAGTGAACTTGATTTTAGTAATTGCAAAGTAATGGGCATGTGGGAAAGGAGCTTAGGATTCAGTTCCATATGTGTCAGAAAATTTTTATGCTTAATTATCATATGCCAATTTTGCATTGCTAACAAACCTAGATTGCAGTGTATGGGAGATGTAAACACTTCTCTAGTAGTTAAGCTTCTTAAGTTGCTTTGTTTTCTTTAAAGTTAATATGAAATCATAGTGTTCTCACCTGCTCTGGCAGTAGCATTCCCACATAGATCTGCATCTTGCTGCTGTGGATTGGACTCAAGAATCAGTCTATTTTCATTGCCCTTCAACCTGTCACAGTGTTGTTAACTGCTGTGGCCTCTCATTAGGCATCTGCTGGGCCCAGATGCTGATCTCTTGGAAGAATTTTTCTCATAGGGATGCTCAAGTTCATATGTTACCATCTCTTTTACTTTTTTTTGTGTCTTTGTCTACTTCACAAAAAGCTGATTTATACAGTATTAGCATTATTTTCCTGACAAATTTTTGCCTCACTAGTTTCTTCTTATGTGTACCAGTCTAAGTTTCCTTTACATTGTTATTTATGAATGTACAGAGTTCTTCAGTAGTTGGAAATATTCTAGCAAAAATTACAGGATCTTCATAGCAAACAACACCTAATACAGCATGTTATTCCTCTTGCAGCATTCTGTGATGTTGAATATGGCATAATAGAGCACACTCTTTTCTTTGCCACTTCACTGCATCAGTTCATGATGAATGTTACAAATGTGAATGTAGCCTAAAGAAAGCAGACACCAGTAATGACAGAATAGCTAGGTGGTCTTAGAGGCTATGTATAACAAAAGGTATCAATATAAAAGTTTCCCCACTAATCTGAGTATCAAACAATAACAGTCCAGCTAATATGCTGCTACATTAGTTGTGTTGTAAGAGAAGAAAATGGGCTCTGTGTGAAAGGTATCACTGATTTGTACTGAAGGATGTTGGAGAGTAAATTTTTGAGAATAACTTGTTTTAGGGAAAGTTTTGCTGAGTTCAGACTAATTCCTTTGTAAGTGCCATCATTACCACTACAGTGCTGTATTTTAACAACTCTCAGTTTTGTTATGGCTGTGAACCTTTCATAGTTTCTTTGTCCTTAGGATGTCAGACATGAAAGGGAGGCAGTGTCATGCTGTTCATGAATTCTAGGTGCCTTGATCCTTGATCGCTTTGTTAAATCATTAGAGGGAGGTCCCCCTGGGAATTATCAAAAGTCTCTGAAGAGTCATTTATGAAAATGAATGTACCTCTCACATAACATGCATCACTTCCAATCCTGTCTAGAGTCAGACTTCTCTCTGAAATGTTTCCGAATGTTAATCAGTAATCAGGGCACAGATTGGCACATGCTGCTGCGCTTTGAAGCTATTCCTATTGTATGACTTGTCGCATCCTTAGTAATACTTCGCATGATTTTCATACGTGTCCTATTAGGCTTTTTTGCTTAAGGGCTTTAGATTTCAGCAAAATACTTGACAGCACCCAGCAGTTGGATGTTCTTGAGAGTTTCACATTAGCAAAGTACAAGGTGCCACCTGACAGCTCCAATTGACCATAGGATTGAGAAGTGGGTTATACCACTTGTCTCTGTTGTAAAGTCACTGCAGGGTAGCTTTTGCAAGTGTCGGTGTATATCTGTATTTCCCAGGCTGGATGCTGTTAGATTGTACCCCAGCAATTCTCTCAATTTTCTTGACAAGAGAAATCCCAATATCCTATGCCACCTACAGTTCTGTACAGCTCTTGCCCTGGAGTGGGCAACTAGTTTTATTGGCATGGAGTGAATTTTCTTTCCTGAATGAAAGGATGAGAGAGTTGGGTTTGTTCTGCCTGGAGAAGGCTCAGGGGAGGTCTAATAACAGTCTTCCAATACCTAAAGGGGGCCTACAGGAGACTTAGAGGGACTTTTTATGCAGAGATGGGACATGGGAAATGGTTTTAAACTTAGAGGGTAGGTTTAGATTAGACATTGGAAAGTTCTTTACTGTGAGGCACTGGCAGAGAGTGCCCAGAGAACCTGTGGCTGCCCTTTCCCTGACAGTGTTCAAGGCCAGGTTGGATGGGTCTTGGAGCACCCTGGTCTAGTGGAAGGTGTCCCTGTCTCTGGCAGGGGGTTTGGAATTATGTGATCTTTAAGGTGTCCCTTCCAGTCCAAACCATTCTGTGAAATCATAAGAATGACCTGTTGTTAAGCCTGGTTGATGTTTCTTGATGAAATTATTTATCCTGCAAAAGAGGAGGATTTTTAAATGAACATTTTCATGTATATAAAAGAACCCACCACCTTTTTCAAGAGAAGCTATTCAATTTTAATTAATATTTTGAGAGCCTTATAAATTTTGATTGCTCGTTGTCTGTAAAAATAAATTTAAAATGCTTTCATTTTTAAGTATACTTCACAAGGAATAATGGGTATATTTTAAACTGCTTAAGAAAAAAATTAAATAGCTTTAAAGTAAGAAAAATAATTTCCTTTGGTCTTGCTATAGTCATTTGTCTTGGGCAGACTGCAGGGTTGGTCTTCTTTTTTTGTTGTTTGTTGGGGTTTTTTTTGTTTCTTTCTCCTTTAATTTAGAAAAGAATTCAAGTTACAAATTATTCTAATAAGAAGTCCAGTATTTCTGTAGGTTTAGTTCCTGAATGATATTCTGGGAATGAGAAGAGTCCTGCAGTAACTACATAATCTAATATAAGTACTGACTGGGGACAATCTTTCCTCTGTCCACTGGGTGCAGTGAATGAAGAAGCAAAACATTAAAAACTCATCTGAAAGTAATTCTGTAATTAAGATGAGTTTTTCTTGCATCACATGATCTAGAAGCAGAGGGATTTATTCTAAATATTATTTTTCTACTTCACCTCTTAATTAAAGAGATGAGAAGCTGTTTGGAGTTCTTAAAGTCATAAATAGAAATCCAGGTAACGAAGGTGAAATGGAAATTAATACACCATGATTGTAAAAGTTTGGTTTGGTAGATGGGTGTTTATCCTCCTGCAAAGCTAATTTAGTATATGTTAGAAGCACGAAGCAGGAGACTGGAATCCACCTTACAGTAAACCATTTGTTACGGGCAAGTCTGCTGATGACACCTAGCTCTGTGGTGTAGTCGTCGTGCTGGAGGGAAGGGATGCCATCCAGAAGGACCTGGACAGACTGGAGAGGTGGGCCTGTGCGAACCTCCTGAGCTTCAACAAGGCCAACTGCAAGGTTCTGCACCTGAGTCAGGACAATCCCAAGAACAAGGACAGGCTGGGTGGAGACTAGATTGAGAGCAGCCCTAAGGAGAAGGATTTAGGGATATTGGTCAGCAAGAAGCCCAACATGACCCAGCAGTGCGCACTCGTAGCCCAGAGGCCAGCTGTATCCTGGATTGCATCAAAAAGAGTGTCACCAGCAGGTGGGAAGAATGTTAAATGTTGATTAGATAGTGTTTGATTTATTTATAAGGTCAGGGTAAAATAAAAGTACTACTAAAAAAAAAGTGAAAATGCCTATATATTGTGGAAAATTATTTTGAATTAATTACTGGATGTGTTCTACCATCTATATTGTATCACTTGTTTATACCCACCCTTATAACACCTGAAGAATTTCTTAAAATATTTTAAACCTACTTATAACTAGATTTGCATTTACTGGCCACTTAACTTGTCTGATCTAGCATATTTTTCTAGATCATTATCCTGCTCCTTTTTCCCCTTTGGTAGGAAAATACTCTGATAGATTCATTTCTGGTCAACCCCTACAGGAGTATGAGAAAATATAGAAACATCTGCAAAGGGATTAGTTGAGCTCTTACCGAGGAGCACAGTCACTTAATTTTTGTGCCAGGCTAGCCAGAAGCTGAAAAGGGAATGTGTGGTACCATTTCCTATCACAGTCAGATAAGGAGATTGCCTTCCACAGTTGGATAAAAGGCATTTACTGAAGAAATTATTCTGTAAGGAAATAACTAATGGGAAACAGACCTGTAGTGGACATAAGAAATATCTAAAGATGCTCTGGGGAGGAACTTTCAGCTATGCAATGCTAGCAGATACAATTATAGAGGATTGTGAAACCATATCTGCCAACTGAAATAACTGGCAGTGAACAAAAGATGATGAGTGAAAGAAAATAACCATTGGCATGGTTGTGAAATGCATTATCTAGTCATTTCCAGCATCTGTAACAGCAAGAGCATTCTTGTTTTATTTGTGGAAGCACATGTGAGGTTCAAATCTAATGGTACAGCAGTGAGTGAATTTGTAAAGTTCAGTATTATACCTTTACAATATTGTAAGTTATCTGAAAAAAATCAAGTTTGTATAGTGTCTGGGGTCACAAAGAAAGATTTGTGTACTTTGGAACAGGATTTCATTTCTTCTTCATTCCCTGGAATATATATTGAAGAATGATGAGTGGTCAAAATTTTATGTCACTGGCTAAATCTGACCTGACCCTGTGAAACTGCCAGCATCAGTTTCTGTACTTGAAGAATCAGGTTCCTCACCAAAAAAAAAAAAACAAAACCAACCCAAACACAACCTATTCAATAAGGTCTTACCTGTAAGCACAATAGTTTTCTTTGTCTTAAATGGGGTACTAGAGCCTGACATGGAGAGCAGCACAGGTGGTACAGGTCTTCTAGAAATATGTATGGAGAGGTAGAGCACCCAGAAGTGTCAAAGATGGGGAAAGCAACTTAATTTGCTTGCCAGGACAGTGAATTCCCTAGGCAGTTACATTGGAGCAGCACACATGACAAAATAGAACCAAGGGATGCCAAATCAGCTCATAAACTAGCCAGTAGCTCCAAGAATAGGACCGCTTCTCTTAGTTTTCTATCTGAAAATGAGTCTGTCTTGTCCTGCTTGTGGCAAGTAGCTAGTATAAGTAAGTCAAGATTTAAACATGATTTATGACATCAGAAAAAAAGATATGCTAGGAAAAACAGGTTTTGTGCCAGGCCAGAGCTTAATCTCATGAGCGTGTCTGTCTTTCACGAAGAAATGAAACACATGAGAAAGCTTTCCTAAATGAGACTAATCTACTTTCCAGTGACTTTAAAATTTATTACTCAAAGCACAAAAAGCTGTCAGCTCTGAACTAATTAAAATGTTAGGATTAACCTAAGGTGTGCTGTTGCCCAAGCTTTCAGCAAATGGGAAAGGCATAGAGGAAATAAAATGGACGCTTAACTGGTACTGACCTAGACTGGAGTTCTCAAGTCAAATATCTGATGACTTTACATGACACACTGTGCTTCTGAAAGCTTTTAACTATTGCAGAAATCCATCTTCACTGTAAGTAAGACTAGTGTACCATGTTATCTGAAGTAATGATCTTAACAGGTGGAGTGGGAATCTGATTCTTGTGATTTGAAAGAGTAAATGTAATTTATATATTATATATATAATTATTATTTTTTACCAGCTACAGTAGGTGAGGATTGTTTCAATCCTACCCAAAAGATATCAGATAATTATTTAATCTAATGGTCTCTATATATGCATATATGAAAATAGAACTACCTAGCAATCTATAAAAAGGGATCATTATTAAGGCAGCAACATTATTAAATCTCTTAATATTAAGGGACTTAATTAAGTCACCTCTATGTATACAGTCAGGGTGAAGGATGTTAGGCAATCTTGATTTGCACACCCTGTTGCATACAGGCGTAATATCAGACTTTTAATTTGTATGTGGCTCATGAGCAGATCAGGGCCACTTCCATTTGGCTAGAAGCATGGCACTTCTGAGACAGGGGTTTGTGGGGTATCTGAATACCCATCTCTGAGACAAATGTATGCAACAGCTGAAATTGCTAAGCTGTTGTGGTATCCAGCTGCAAACCCAGTCCTGTTGTTTCGTGGTGGAGTGGCCAGGCCACTGGGGACAGTCTCCAATCTTTAAACTGTTTTTGTTTTTTTTTGCCAGTTGATCTGTTTCCCATTTTCCCTTTAATCTTTAATTTCTGAGGTCTAGCTTTTCTACCGTCAAAAGGCTTCCTCCTCCACAAAGCTTCATCACTGGGAGGAGAGAAATTAGGAGCATGGGAGGAAAAGCTTCTGTCTTATTTTCCAGATCAGCAACTGAAGCTAAGAGGCAAATGTAATGACTGTCACAAATCGGAACACAAATCGTTGGGGAGTTTAGTTGACTTTTTAACAAACTTCTACAGAGATGAGGAAACTGTGATTTTTATGAGAGTTTTTAATCTGGCCAGAATTCATACAACAGTCAAAGGAACATCTTGGAGTCTGAACATTCACTATGGGAAGTTCTGGCTTAAACTAACTTCATCATTATTTCGATGACTGAAAAGCACTCTTAGTGGGTGAAGATTCAAGAAGCTTGAAAAGAAGGTGCTTTTAAAAGTTATTTTCCTTGATGGTTCAGTCCATTGCTTGTTCAGTGCTTTTACCCCTGCAATATGTGGCTATCACAGTTTGCTTATACTAAACCAAAATTTTGATATTTTAATTTTGAAAAGATGAAATGTTTGTTCTATACATCTGCCTTGAAGTCATTGTGTTTCATTGGTAACATAATTCCTTTCTATGGAAAAGAACAAGTAAAACATAATGCTTTCAAGTGAAGACAAAAGCAGAGAAGCAAATGAAATCTGTAAAAAAAAAAACAAACCTGAAAACCAAAAGGGCTTCCAAAAATCACATGTAAGAAAATTCATTAAATATGGTGTTTATATAAACAGACATTTTATGTAAGATCCTTCTCAAACTTTCCCAACAAGTGAGAGTCTTTAAATTTCATGTGCTAACTGATATGCCTGGATGCATGTGGCAAAAACTAATTGGGTAATAAGTTATTAGTGTCTGCAATGCATTTGGGAAAACTGGCGGTCATTTGTTGTTGGTCTGGGCAGCACTGTGAAGCAAAGTGGAAGTTCTAAATTCCATATAGAAGGATGGGCAGCTGAACTTCACTTTCAGCTACTGTATTATTACCACAATGGAACTATCAGTCAGCCAGCCAGACATATTAACCAAGCAAGTCATAAATTCCACAAGGTCTTGCAATTGTACTTTTCAGCCTTTTACCTCTTGTAGCTTTCTTTAAAGTTATTGCTCTTCCACTGGCATCTTCCCACGTATATAAAGGTTCTGTCAGCTTTGACCTTCAGAGTGGACTTTTTCCAGGTGCTTTCTATCACTTTCTGAAGTTACTGTGCATATCGTATGCGCAGTGCAGCCATCATCAATTAAACTCACGTCACGATGCACTGTTCCCATCTACTGCCCCGTGTCATCCTGGCACTGAAGGTTTCAAAAGATATGCATTTTCCACTGACTTGACTTTCAAATTTATATTTAGAAAAAGCCCGGGTACAAATTAGCTATTGTGATAGCTGGCATTTCCTTGACATAAAGGGTTTTGTCACCACTACCTGCTCTTGCTACTCTGCTTTCTAGAAGTGGCAAGCCTGTTGACTAGGTAGACTATATAGCCTAGCACAGAAGCAGCTTGTGCTTACCTCTTCATCATATTACCAGACATACACTGCTGTCACAGCTTCTGTTGATTCTGTTTTGTGGCTGGAGAAGGAAGGTTGTTGCATGCCTTCAGTAAATGTGAAAGAAATTATTTCCTGTATCGTGTTACATGATTATGATTTCTAAGGCATTTCCTGCAAAAGGGAAATAAGACATGTTAATATTAGAGCAGGAAAATGTACCATACCATTATTGCCAGTCCTCATGTACAGAAGTCATGAGTCAGCCCATCAAAAAGAATCATGATATTGGCTGAAAAGTCATGAGATTGAAATACTAACAATTTTCATTACACAACTGAAAAGGCTTATGGAGAGCTCCCAGAGGGAGATACAGCTTCCAGAAAGACAGGTCTATCCATAGAGTCTCATCACTGCTGTGTTGTCTTTAAAGTTCTTTGTTGATCTTGGGTCTCTTCTCAAAATCCTTTTAGCTCTCTTTCCTACTCCCTTACTCTCTGAAAAGTGAGGGCAGCTAGTAATTTCAATTCAGCTCAAGTTAAGGGCTTAGCACATAACTCAGTGCTCCAGGAATGTGTTATCCATTCATTGTAATCTTGTATATGGGAAGCCATAATGAATGTGGATATTAAATACCTCTGTCCCCACCCCAAATCTTCTGTGGCACTGTTCTGCTGTCCTGCCTTCTGCACAGCTGCTATGGAGTAGTGTTTAGAGCACTTCCCCTGACAGTGGGTGACCTGGCTTCAGTTCCCATTTTTATCAACAATGTTTCATTTGTGGATGAGGTCTCCAATGTAGAGGTTGTTTAGGAGTAGAAGGGAGAATAATCTTCTTCCCTATCAGAGCTTATCAATTTTTTAGCCACAGTGAGATACTTGGTGGTAACCTTGACTTTCTGTGTTGCCACAGAGCAGTAGAATTACCTAGTTTCCACTGATTTTGTTCTGACTTAATGATATTTCAGTGTAAAATGCAAAACAGTCTTTGGGAGCACATAGTAGGATATCGAGCACCATTATAAGTGAATGTTGTCCTGAGGGCTAGTGCTGAGAGCCTTCTCCTTTTATTTCCTCCCCCTTTTGCAACCAAATCATCAGAAAGAACCAAGTCATCATGAAAAAGTCTCTTCTCTCTGTTGCATTATCCTATAGCATAAGCGGGTAATGTACTTTGAGGAGTGGGTTGAGGTCTCAATGTGGGTGGGATTTGGAAGCAAGTCTTGCACGTTCTCTGTGCAAATGCTGTAGCTATGGTGCTTTTCATCTTAATGAATTTTGTGGGAGAGTATTTCTGGGGGATCACAGGAAAGGATGCCAGCAAAGGAGGCTGATGTGGTGCTGCTACTTGGAGCTGAGAGCCCAGCTCCTGGGCTTTGGCCTCTCCCTTTCCTTCTGCATCCAGTGGTGACTGTGCTTCATGACAGGTATCAGCTAGTGGTAATGCTGTTCTTCAGCACCTTATGCCTCAGATAAGGTCTTCCTTGTAGGTTTTGCTGTAGATCTGTAACATATACTGCTTTTTTGGTTTAGTCCCATATTTAAAATAGAAATTTTGCTGCCAAAGAGAAAGCCTTGTGCTTTTTTGTGCAGAAAAGCTGTGTTCTGCTACCCAGACACTTATTTGAGCCTTTCAGTAGTAGAGTGTAAATCTGGAACACACATACATACGCAATAATGCATTAGTAATTGCTTAATAACTTATTAGAGTCTAGCTTCTGTTGAGACACTGGGGAAAATCTACAGTCAATTAGTTATAAGAGGGTGGTGAAACAAAGTTAAACTTGAAATTATTGCTGGAAAGGTGAGCTGATAAACTTTAGACTGAACTACAATGGAACTATCAGCTCCATATAAAACACTAATATGATAAATTAGTGCTTTGATCATGCTAGATATAATCATATTCATTTGTATAATTAAACAATTTAGGTTTCTCTCAGTATGGGTCATTTAAAAAAATGTTAAAAATAAAATTAAACACATAATTAAGCTGACAAGAGATAAAGACCCTTGTGCAGCAAGTTGAAGGCAGTTAATTTATAAGGAGCCAGGTCCCTGAAGGCTGTGTAGTTTATTAAAGTTACTGAGGCAGAGATGTGATAAAATATTTTATGTAGTGCTTTAAAGGCAAAATTGCTCTGACACTTTCTAAGTTCATGGGATACAGTCAATTAGGATGTCTTGTTATCATGTTTTTTCCTCATGAAATAATCTAAACAAAATCCGTGGTTATACTGATAATTTCTTCAAGTTCCACAGGAACAGTTAAACTATTCCACTGTGGTATGTGTAATGGCCCTTATCAGTCACTGCGGTTGTAATAAAGCTCATCTGAAAGACTGTGTATGTCCCAAAATGACAAGTTAGACATGGTAGACTAACAGGTAGAGAGAGTTAAGTTGGAAAATTGGTCATAACATAAAAACCACTTGGTTGACTACAGGTTTCCAGGAAAAATCCTTTCTAGATGTTCTTGGAAGGCAGACACAGGGACAGAGAGAATGAAGACCATGGGCCCACTGTAGGAGAGGATCTGGTTCGAGACCATCTTAAGTGGATAAAGAAGTGGCTGGATGGCCACACACAAAGAGGTGTGCTCAATGGCTCAATGCCCAGCTGGAAACCAGTAATGAGTGGTGTCCCTCAGGGATCGGTGTTGGAACCGGTCTTGCTCACTGTCTTTGTCAGTGACATGGACAGTGGGATTGAGTGCGCCCTCAGCAAGTTTGCCAATGACACCAAGCTGTGTGGTTCA
>JARCZZ010016744.1:0-36307 GCA_030323915.1 Brotogeris chrysoptera | reverse complement strand
AATTCTTTACAGTAAAGGTGGTGAGGCACTGGAATGGGTTGCCCAGGGAAGTTGTGAATGCTCTATCGCTGGTGGTGTTCAAGGCCGGGCTGGACATAGCCTTGAGTGGCATGGTCTAGTGTGAGGTGTCCGTGCCCATGGCATTGGGGTTGGAACTCGATGATCTTAAGGTCCTTTCCAACCTAACTATTCTATGATTCTATAATAGAGCAAAAATGCGTGTTCTGCATGAAGAACATTACCACAGACTGATAATACGAATTTATAGCTCTGGTCCTTTCTCTGTACTTGTCCTTGCTGTGTATAGTATGTGGTAATTATTAGAAAAAATTAGAAGGAATAAGTGTGGATTGGCTCTGTTAAGGTCATGGTTTTTACATGCTAGCATATGTTATCTTATTTCTTTGTGTTGTCTTAATTTTTCAGTTCTATTTTAACCATAGAAAATTGCCAGTTTAGTCTCAAGATTTTCTACCTCATGTTCCAGTCTTAATTCTTACTCAAAAATTCTCACTTAACTTTTGGCTAGTTCACTGGAATTTCTTAGTTTGCCACATGTCTGCTGAGAAAAATTCCCCTCTCTCTATTTTTAGGTAAAATCAGAGAATCAGAAAGATTGTATCTAATGATTTTGTCAGGAGAGTCCTACTTTAAATGAAATGCATATCTTATCTTTCTTTCCCTTCCAACTTGACTGCCTCCTAAAAAGGGAAAAGAAAACCCTTCTAATCCACAGATTATTTTCAGGATGAAAATCACCTGAGGCAAAGGGGAGAAAGAGCTAAAAATTCAAGCAGCTGGAGTAAAGGATCGGGATTTTCCTCTGACGAATTCAGTGTGCTTTACCTAGGAAAGGATAGGAAGTTTGAATTGTCATCACCAGAAGACAAAGAGGTAACATTTTTTTTTCCTATGGCACTGACTTTCCAACTCTGGTCCAGAACAGGGACGTTTCTCTCCAAGAATTTGCTGGAGTTGGATTCAGTGGCAAAAGCAGCACTGAGCTTGTAGTAGCTGGTCAGGCTGATTAATGACAGTCATAATTCTGTGAATAAAATCAAAGCTCTGCTTGTTTCTAGGTATTGATATTTAAGAAAAAGTATGTATAGGAAACAGTGTTTTTAGAAAGGAAAAAATTACAAAATAATTTGATTCATATAAACAATTTATAAAATACTCTCTGCTACTTTCCGTTTATTGAAACCTGAGTCCACAAAGAAAAAGAAAAAAAAAGGAGGGGAAAAATCCAAATTGATATTGAAAGAGAGATGCTTCCAAGAAGGAAATGCCATCATGTCTGCCCGTGTCCTAAGTATCTTGATTTCAAGAAAAGCAATACTTGAAATTACATTCTTATTATGACATTGAAGGTAGTATTTTTTACTTAAATTTTTTTTTGAATAATTTTGAATAAATAATACATTAAAAAAGTAACAAATGCAATATGCAAGCATAAAAGAAAAGCATAGAGGAAGTAATTTGTAACAAACTGGTGACTCATCATACATTATGTGGTGTAATGGAACAGCAAAAAGCTTTGTAACTGGAGAATATATGATTCCAATTTCTACTTCATAAGTTCTGGTATGGGTATTCAAAACCTGATGTATTTATCTGCTTCTCCTGTTTGAATGTATCTTTGTAAGATTTCATGGTTTTAACCCAAGTAGTTTATCTTGCTTTGAGGACTATATATGATTATATGCAATTTAAAACCTCTTCAATTTACCAGTTTATTAAGTGGCTACATCTGGTCCATGTAGGCAGATATAGTAATTATATTTGGCCTCTATTGACAATTCTAAGTTCATATACTTTTTAGATAACAAAGTTTGTTCCATTAGCCATGCTATTTGAAATATTAGTACATAGCCAAGTTTTAATTTTGAAATTTATTTGTTTGTGGGTAAATTTTTTAATTTGGAGCTGAATGCAGAAAGAATCAAAACCTGATCTTATTTCGCTCTATAGTTTAACAATGTCAGCTCTTCTGAAGGAAGCACAGTGGATCTGACAAATCCTGAAGATCTTTTGAAACAGATTCCAGAGTTTGCTGAAGACTTCAAGACTCCAGAAGACTGTTTTCCAGAGGGTAAGGCTTTCATGATTTCACTATTGGGAAGTGAGAAGAGTCAAAACGCAACTTGTTCCTCTAGTGATACTAAGTCAGTAGGGTCTGGTTATTTTCAGCTAATATTAGTTATCTGGAAATTGAATAAGTAGTCCAAATCTTTCTGCCTCTCTAGTCAATGGAGAGATCATGATATCTGAAAAATAACCTCCCTTCCCCTTAATGCCAACTGCTTCTAATTGATACCTGGGGAATGGCATAGACCTAATCCCCAAAAAGGAGATTATAATAGTGAGGTAAGGCAAATTCCATTCTATTGGACAGAATCCAAGTCACTTCTGGAGTTTAACATCAAAGTGTATGTGGTCGGGTCTCACCTGGCAATGGACACTTTGCACATCAGATTTATTTGTACTTTTGCTCTGTCCCCGTGTGTGGGGAGGTGATTTTCTGCTATGCTCAGCACAGTTCACTGGAGAAACCATGGGAGCTCTGGAGGTTGAAAACCAAAACAGTTTTATTGTAAACTTCCCTAAAACTGTCAGGAGGTGGAGGATTCTTATAAAATATCTGAAGTAGGAGGAAAAAAGGGGGAAGGAAAATAAACAGAGAAAGAGCATCACCACCCTGTGGATCCAGCAGTGTTTTCTTGGTCAGCAAGTGGAAATTCTTTCAGTTGTGGTCCCTGGAGTCCTTGTGATCCTTGTGGTCAGTGAGTCTTCTGGGATCCAGGATGGGGGGTTGCACCACATGGCTGAAGGTCATCTGCTTTTTTATAAGGTCCGAGACTGGAGGACTCCTCCCACAGGTGAGACTCATCCGCACGGGTATCAAGTAAACCCCAGCCTCAGTTCACGTGCCCTGGCAGGCGCCGCTGTATCTGTGTTACTGTCTCCAGGCACTTTGTTGCAGGGGCAATTAATCTTCACAGCCTTGGGCAGACAACACAGGAAAGCATCCCCCACCTTGGTGGAGCAGGAGCAGGGCTCTGACCCTGGCCGTTTGCCCAAGCGATAACACACTGGCAGTTCCTTCTGTCTTTTGAGTTGCTTTGAGACAAACACAAAAAGGGGTCTCTAACCATCACAACTTTGCAACTGTATGAATGTTTATTCCTTGAATAGCACTTTGTGAACTGTCTCTGTAGCAAACAAAGGAGTGAAATAAACAGAGAGAAGCTGCTAGGACAAAGTTGAATTTCTATAAGGCAATAACCTGGGAATCCCTTCTCGAATCATCATGCAGCATCTAGCTTTAGAAATAGTTTCAAGATTTGTTCTGTACTTTTCTGAATTCTTCCTACCCTGACATGTGCAACAACACATTGTTTTCATAAGATGCAAAGAAATTGCTCTTGAGATTTTTCCCTAATAACCATCACTACTGAAGGCCGGGGGTTATCACTGCACTCTCAGTGTTAGTTGCAAGAGAATAAACTATATCAAGTCAGTTTATAGGCTCATTTCTTCCACATGTGCTATACTAAATGAATTATAACTGTAGTAAAGTTCTTCCTGGTGCTACAACTTGCTCTTTGCTCCTTCATCATTTCCACCCATCCCCTGAGTTTTCTTTGGTTTTGTTGTTTTCTCTCCATTCAAGCTTCCATGTACCACATAGTGATCAGGAGGGACTTCTCAGACTTGCATGTGTAGAGCCCAGCAGCAGTTCCCACAGCTCTCTAAGCTTGTTTTCCTCCTCTGCTCCAAAGGCAAAGCCTTTCCTTCATCACCACTCTCCCACTTAAGCACCACTTCCTGGATATTTTGTCTGATGAAAACATGGATAAATCCAATCTGGTTGCAAGCACTCCCATCCCCTCATCTCCTTGCCCTGTTCTGCAGAGCTGGCCTTTTTTAAACAGCGCACTTTCTGGGTCGATAAAATTTCTAATGCGCAGTTTTAGGATTAAATCAATAACAGTGAAGCATGTAGAAATTATATGAAGCTAGAGAGGTGTTGTACCTGAATACAAAATATTCTCTGTGTACTAATAATATGCATATTTTTACTGTTGTGTTATACATCATAAATCCCGAGGGAGATGCACTGTTCCTACAATACAGTTAGATTTCTCCTGAAAAACACACAAGCATTGCATTAATAATGCAGATGTCAGGTTCCTGAGCTACAAGGGTTGTTTTTTTTTTTCCCCAAAAACTCCTTATCAATGGCAGGGTATTTTTACCAGTACAGCCCTTAGAACAAAAGAAATGAACACTTTTTGTTCCTTCTTTGTTTGGTTGGCTTTGGTTTTTCTCCCCTGCTCCAGAGAAGATTTGTGAAATGTTTTGTGCTCTGTAGTCACAGGCTGGACGTGTCTGCTGTGGCCAAACTATCAGAGAACTTCACTGAAGGTGCAGCAGAGCTGTACCTAACACAGATGTCTGCACAAAAAAAAGTTCTCATCTTGTGCAATCCCTGCCTCATCTTGCACCCCAGATCAACATTACTGGGAAAAATGGGATTATTAAAAGAAAAATGATTAGATATTTTTTACATATATTATATCAAATTGTATATATGAGTTATATATAGGATGCTATATAATGTGTATAAGAGATCATATACATATGACACATATATGCATTATTTTTTCAATGCTTGGAAATGACAGATGCCTTCTGGCTGACATTTTTCACCATAATGAAAACATGAATTAGCAGAGAGCACACAGCAAAGAAAATGTTAGCCAAGGTGAGTTAATTCTTGGCAAAAGTAGTAAGTAATTTATAAGGATTTTGTAATGAGATTGTCAGGAAATGCCAGGTGGCCCTGGTGTCATTGTCTGATATAAAAAGTAATGTGGTAGGCTTGAAAGGAGATGTGTCCTCTTAGGGAGCTCATGTGTCAGCTAGAATATGACACAATGGGAAGCTGTCCAAAAGGGCTCCACCTACTTTATGTAAATAGGAGTTACAAAGCAAACAAAATTAGATGTTTCCTTTTTTATTTCTCATGGTAGTACACGGAAAATGACCAATAATGATGCAGATAATGTGTCTGTGGACTTTTCCTTGCCCCCAAACATTTCTTGGGCACCCCTTCACATGCATGTACATTCCTTCCATGCATTCATTGCTGTCTCTCACTTTAGGTTGTGTTCGATACTTTCGTTGTTATGTGGGCAGTACAATAAAGTCTGGAGGAGAAACATGGTGGAATCTGAGAAAAACCTGCTACCAGATTGTTGAACATTCCTGGTTTGAATCTTTTATCATATTCATGATTCTCTTGAGCAGTGGAGCGCTGGTTAGTATAGCACAGTTTCATGTGCTTATTTAGAGGCATTTTTAACATTAATTTGCACACAGAGAAGTTGTTTTCAGCAGAAAACATAGCAAATATCTTTGAACTCATCGGGGGAAAAAAGAAGAGTCTTCACACGGCAGTCATTTATTCACTATTGTAATTATTGCAGATGTATAATTCATATAATGAAAAATTATAAGAGAGCATGAGCAAAGCCAAAAGTATATAAATCTCAGAAACTGTTTCTATTCTGGTTGTATACTGGATATTTCTCAGGAAGTTATTTCACATTTGTGAAATATAAAGGAGTTTTGATATTATTAAAAGAAATAAATGACTCTTAACAGTTAAAAAAATAGTACCTAGTTCTCTTCAATGTTTAAATGTCCTGAAATAAATTTCCCAAAAGGCATATACTTTCCTCTTAGGATTCCTGTGTGCATGATGTTTGTGTCCCCACATCACGCTGTACTATAGGCTATACTATAGAGAAGTACAAGGCTGTAGTACATAAAGAAAAAGAAAGAGAAGGAACAGGGAGAATTTCAGGTTTATCAGCTGACATAGATTTGATTAAAATATTGCATTTAGATGTGTATAAAACACCTATTGAATGACGAAGGGTAGTTAATAATGCTAAACTTCCATTTTATAAAGCTCACATCTGACTTTTACCATTTATCTATATGTTACAATTTCAGGCATTTGAAGACATACATATAAATGAGAGAAAAAACATTAAAACCATGTTGTCATTTCTTGACAAAATATTCACTTTCATCTTTTTTCTGGAGATGCTCCTGAAATGGGTGGCTTATGGCTTCAAGAAGTATTTCACCAATGCCTGGTGCTGGCTGGACTTTCTTATTGTAGGAGTAAGTTCTGCCTTTGGTGTTTCTACAGGGGTTGTGATACAGGATGTAGTAGAATTGCTGATTATTTTCTGGATACAAAGTTAAGACAGCATTACTGCTTTCTTTAATGATGGTTTCAGGATATTGCACTCTGGGCGCTGAAATTATAGGGAGACTTGGTTTTGGGTTTTTGTTTTTGTTTGTTGGTTTTCATTTTTTAAACAGGAATAAAGGAAACAGGTGTCAGGTCATTGTTAATGCTTTCTTTTGCCTTCCCTTTCAGGTCTCTTTAATAGACCTCTTAGGCAGCTCACTAGGCCCCATGAAATCTCTTAGGACTCTCCGAGCTCTGAGACCCTTAAGAGCATTATCTCGATTTGAGGGAATGAGGGTAAGGCTGAATACAAATTAAAGCTTGTCAATATAACAAACATGTAATAGGTTCATAACTCATGACTGTGTCTTTACGAAGTTCTCATGTCTATCCCAAGTTAACTTTAGGACCTATAAAATGAATTTATAAAAGGTTCCCCTATACTTAGCTGCTACTTACACACTTTCCTCTAGTGATCAATCCTAAGGGTTGCTGAAACTAAAAATAGACAAGGCAGAACTTTGTTCCGTTGCTGCTCAGTCATTCTTGTGTTCCTGTCTTACTGAGACAGCCAAAAATAAAATAGAGAATAAGAACTATGAGCACAATTCTCATTTTCAACGTCTGATGACAAGCTAATTTAGAGGAAAGAATCACTTGCCTTCCACAAGTTTTCACGGGATTGATGTACAAAAATTTGAACTATTAAGAAGTACTTAGCTCAAATTATTGTTCTAAAGAGACTTACTATTTCAAAATGCATGAGTGTTTGTCTGTAGAATATTTGCTGCCTTTTTCTATCAAAGGAGCACCTGGAACAATGTGAAGCTGCTGGACATTAGTAACATTTAATTGCAGATCTACCATTAAGCAACTGCAGAGAAAGTTTCCGTAAGCCATATGCAAAACACAACTGTAGACTGCAGTGTGAAACAGTATGACAATCACAGTGGCATTTGGTCAGAAGTATGGTCTATAGGATATATTCTGGCATGCGAAAACAAGCAAAAGAATTATCTATGACATCACTATCACGCACTTACATGGTAATGCAGCAATACAGATTGCTCTTGAATATCTTCTGGAAGTGAGACTGAAAGCTCTCCAATTGCAATCTTGCCACTGTGAAGGCAGAGAAAAATGGCATTAAATTAATTAAAAATGTATCAAAATTTCCATGTTGGGAGTTGATTTTGAAGCAGGTACCATCATACTTTTTCATGTCCAAAACCATTCACAAAGCTTTTTCGTTTTTCTTCTTGTCCATCAAGTTAATTGTTTGCTACCTGACAGTTGAGTTTAACTGCCTCCACCATATTATCATGGTTTCCTTACACTATCCCACTTAATGAAGCAGTCTATCTTAGCATGCACTTAAAACCTACATAGACATTTTTTGTGATTGTACAGCACCTAGCACAGAAAAAGTACCTAGCTCATGGTTGCACACTCTAAACACAATCAGAATCCGCTAAAAATAATAGATTGAGCAAAATGTTAGTGGATAGTTATTACTGGACCTTTTAAAAAGTAATTTCTACAGTCTTAATAATACAGTCCTCTACATAAGTGCCTATGGATGAATGGTGCAGAAAATTTGTTATAAAAACTTAAACCAAACATCCCCCACTCCAAACCCAAGGGAAAGCCACTAAAAGGAGATGGGCTGACACTGTATTATATTTACCTGGTAGTAGCTTGCAGCAGACCAAATTATTTCAATTTCTCCTTTGGAAGCCTAAGATATACCACAGAGCTTTGAATCTTTGTTCAAGGTACTCCTGACAGCTGTGGCTAGTATTTGCATGGAAAACATTAGGTTTCTGTTTGCTGAGATGACTAAGTGACTGCTTATTGCATTGAGCAGATTCTTGAGCCCATCTTTGTTTAAGTGTATTTTTCCTCTCCTATTTCATCCAAGGTGGTTGTCAATGCCCTCTTGGGAGCCATCCCTTCCATCATGAATGTTCTGCTTGTCTGCCTCATCTTTTGGCTCATCTTTAGCATCATGGGAGTGACCCTCTTTGCTGGGAAGTTTGGGAAATGTGTCAATCTGACAGAAGAAGATTCAGAATTAAATAATTCAATCAATGACATAACAGACTGTAGAATGTATAATAACACAGGAAAAATATTCTGGGTCAATGTTAAAGTCAACTTTGATGATGTTGGCTCTGGCTACCTGGCTCTTCTTCAGGTGGTAAGTGCTGCTTGCCTTCACTAGCCAGCACCATGCCATGTGGGCTTGACCTCCTGTCAACTCCTAACTTATGTCTACAGGTGATGGAAAAGAGTGGTATTGTACAGCTGGCTCTTCCCTTGTATCTGGCTGTTCAAATGCTAGTACTGTGTGTACACACAAATAGAAAAAGGGGGGACAAATAAAACCCCACTAAGAATTTCCAGGTGATAAAATAAGCATCTAGTGTACAGGTGCTGTTTGATTCCCCAGCAGGTTCACAAGCCTGGGAGCTAGAGTCTATTTCAGAAGGAAATCTGGGGCAAATACTTGCCTAATCTGCCAAAATACAGATTGCTTTGACATGAGGGTTGTAAAGCAAATAGACCATTATAATGAAAGTTTGTGATCATACCATGCTCTTACTCCAGTCTGTGTCATTCAGATATTGCAAATTATGTGAAGACTTTTACCCTGAAAGTTCAACATGTTTTCCTTAATCTCTCATTTAGGCAACGTTTAAAGGTTGGATGGAAATCATGTATGCAGCAGTAGATTCGCGAGAGGTCAGTCATTGTAGTTAAACTATATTTTTGTGTCAATGCTACTGCTTTCTGCAAAAGCATTATGATTTCTGCACTTTTACTTCTGCTGTTTTGTGCCAAACAGTAATTATTTTTATCAGATGATGTAAACATTTAATCTGTGGATGACTCATAGTATCCTACAGCTAATCTATTGTAATCGGGAGTGGAATTCAGCTCCAGATCCACTCACCAACCTAAATGCAGTTAACTACAGCGTAAGGTTTCCATTTGAGTTCACCTCCAAATGCCTTCTATCGGTGATGAAGATCTAGTCAATACGCTCAGAGGGATCTAGGCAGTATTTCTGCTCACCTTGAATATCTATATTGCTCAGCTGAACACCTCTTCATACTACGTTGGCTCTACTGATAACAGGATGTCCATCAGCTAGCAGGGGAGTTGAAAGTTCCCACTCACATGGAAGTACCTGCCTTTACACATCATCTTTTATGAAACTCAAGCGTGGAGTAAACTTGAATGTTTTTCAGTAACATACTCCACTTCAAAACATTAAACCAGACTTCACCAAGAATTGAGCTATTGTGGCTAAGCAACCATTTAAAATACATTGTCAAGCATCACTAGTACTATTTTGCATATTGTTTTTATTGTCAGTCGCATTTGCTGTCTTATTAGAAGTATCATCCAATTTTACGCAGAAGAAAGTGGTATGTCTTTTGAGGCAAAGAATTTGAAATGAAGAGGCTATCTTAATTTGATCATGAGTTCAAAGGAATCAAGTAATTTTAAAAGTAACCATATAAGAATTTTGTGTGTGTGTGTTTCAGTGGGGTTTTTTGTGTTTCTATTTGAAAAACTTCTTGCTCTGATCTTGGTTTTGCTCAAAATAGCCATTGAAGGAGTTTTTTGCTGAGGAGAAAGAAACATGTAGGCCAAGATTTTTAATGGCAAGAGCTCAGAACTAGACTTCGAAATAGTTTGCTTGATTTTTCAACTACTGAGCAATTTACAGCTCCTATTCTTATTGGAAGAAGCTGAACTGATGCTTTTGAAATGATTGTGAAAATCACGTCAAGAATGTCCAATTCAGTAACTGTTTCTATTGACTTTATTAGAGTCTCAATCAATTGCAAACTGTAAGATTTTAAGTCAGGTTTGAAAATTTAAAAAAAAAAACCCAGCCCACAATGGCATCTGAGCAATAATGTCTGTACAAGATCCTAGAATTCTGATGCATCATGTAGTCACAATAAGAATGTTTCTTCCTTACACCATTTTGTTCCCCTTCCAAGACTGTCATATGCATACAAAATTTTGTGTTACGGACTACTGGCAGTTTTAATCTATACCGATTTTATCAAAACTAGCAGTAGGTCTGTAATTCTGGAATCCATTTGTGGGAAGATCTGCAATGTGAAGATTATACTGAATTGGGCTCATGTTGTTATTGGTGAGTTTTCATGTTGCTTCTTATTTTTGCAGAAAAATGAACAGCCGAAAATGGAGCACAGTCTATTTATGTATCTCTACTTTGTGATCTTTATCATCTTTGGATCTTTCTTTACCCTGAATCTCTTTGTGGGTGTTATTATTGACAACTTCAACCAACAAAAAAAAAAGATAAGTATACTGCTTGCACTCCCAGGCAGCTACTATATCTTGAGCAACATTATCTTAAGAGAACGTGGTCCTTGCTATACATAGAATCTTGAACTCCTATTGGCATTCACAAGTGCATTAGTAATTAAGTTGGCAGAAGTAACACCCAGGGTGAGTTTCTGACTCCATTCTTCTCTGCTATAATCTGAACACCTATCTCTTTCCCAGGGTTTTGAAGGCAATGGCGTCTTCTTTGCAGCCCCTTAAAATTTTGCTCATTTTGGGGAGCTGAGCGTGTCAGGAAACTCATTTTGAAAGTGGTCAGGTACAGATACTCTGACGAGTAGTCTGAATATTCAACAAGACCAGGATGTGTGAAGGCAGGGAAAAATTCGTTCCTGTCCAGGTTTTCAGTAAGTCACTTCGATTTCATGCTTCCTGAGCTAGGTGTGTGTCACCCCAGGACTTCTGCTGTGTGAGTGTATGGTTGGTGACACTGTTTTTTTTGGACAGTCATACATTATGGAAAAGGCTAGTACTAGCAACACTTGACAAAGGAAGGAATGCTAGTTTCCAGCATTTCAGACTTTGCAACTACAGTTGTGCTGCTTTCACACCAAGTAACAGTGACATTTCTTTAAATACTTAGGTGGGGAAGATATCTTTATGACTGAAGAACAGAAAAAATATTACAATGCAATGAAAAAGCTGGGATCCAAGAAACCTCAAAAACCCATTCCAAGACCACTGGTAAGACTGCCTGCATTCTTCAAAAGGAAAATGCATTGCAAAAATGTCATTTAATTCACTTAAAAGTGTGTGTTTATATATTTCATATGAATTATTTATACAGTCTGTATATTGATTCTCGGACAGTGCTCAAAAGTAAATTTAGTACCAAAAAGTTGCACTTACAGATTTTACGAGTTAAATATTTATTAATTTCTCTGCATAAAGAATGTTGGGTTTTTCATTTACCTTGGAACTGGTTAAACTTCAGGATGGGAAGGTATTTTCAATGTAATTTTTATGTTCTGCCTTAAATTTCTCTGACTTCACTGTTGTTGAGTGACTTTGCAATATAAAAATTGGAGCTGTTAGAAACGTGCAGGTGAATACTTCCTACTTTCATATCTGATGCCCGATGTATTCCTTTCTTTATTTAGAATAGGTACCAAGGTTTCCTGTTTGACATTGTAACACGTCAAGCCTTTGATGTTGTCATCATGATTCTTATCTGCCTTAACATGATCACCATGATGGTGGAAACCTATGAGCAAAGTGAAACAAAGACTAATGTCCTTAACAAAATCAATATACTCTTCGTTGCCATCTTTACTGCAGAATGTGTACTGAAATTGGTGGCTCTGAGGCAGTACTATTTCTCAAATGCCTGGAACATATTTGATTTAGTTGTTGTCATCATGTCTCTTGTTGGTAAGTAAAATCGGTTTGGAAAATTATTTGCTAAATCAATTATCATTCTTTTCAGAGAAAAATTACTTGAAACTTATCAACTCCAAATGGTTATTGCAATGAAAATCATAATTCTTGAAGAAAAAGGACTAAAACCCCCACCATATTCAAATAATATGAAACAATTTTTTAAAAAAAATTTCCTCCATTTTCTTTTAATAAAAATATTAAAAATAAAGGCACTTGTGTTATGTAAAATCTGTCATAATAGTTCTTTAGGCTGCTTTTTCTTAGTCTGAAAGGGAGAATGAATAACTGATCATACCAGTACCACATTATGTGATAATTTCCATTGTTTTAGGTTTAGTCCCAACTAAGAAAATCTTCAATCAGACAAAAATTACTGGGTTTTGTCATCTGTGTTTGTAATAAAGAATTGAAGTATATAAAGAATATGAAGACTGGAATTATATTATAGACTATAGAATTCCATTTCTGGAAACTCAGGCATAGCTGATTGAAAATAAGGGTTTACACTGTATAACAGAACAGAAAAGAACAATTCAAATGTATCGCAGGTTCAATTTGAAGGGATTGCAGTGGAAGAATGGGTAAAGAGCTGTGGCTAATTTTAGATTTCTGCCAATGTAACAACTTCTAAGGCCTGTACTGCCAGAACAGCAGAAGGCATTTAGGAGAAGGAAAATATTTTGTTTCTTTAGTATGACTTACGTTTTGAGTAAGTAAAATTCCAATGAGAGTATGTCTCTTCCTTGAGAAATTAAGTTCCTTGAATGGAAATCCATAAAAGTGTATCCAGCACATCAAAACCTAGAAAAACCAAACCTCTTCTAGTGCTACTAGGTCTGTTATTTTTCATGCAAACTAAAGATAAAATAACATCCTTCTGCAGCTATGTCCCTAATGAACCAAAAGCCATTGTGGAGTGGCATGCACAACTTCAATGTCCATCACTGGGTTTGCTTATGCATATCTTGACTATATTATCTAAATAATGACTATGACATTATTATTATGTCTTGTTTTCTTGGTTTAGCTTCTTAATGTCAGTATTCAAAGTCAAATTTAGAAGGTAAGTGCATAACTTGCACCTGCTGAAGTATTCATGCAACAAGTGTCAAAGAAACCCATCAGTCATTGAGTGTTGACTGATTTGGACATTTGAAGTTGTATATAAAAATGTGCTTACCATCCTTAGTGCAACAAGTACTATTGTCTGTTGGCTGAGAAATGTAGTTCATAATTGCTGATTTCTACAGATGGTTTTTTGAATCTAGCTTCTGTTAAAGGTTGCTCTGTTAGGGTCTTAGCACACACGCATCAGATATTTTTTCAGCTGTCCAGATACTATAATTTCATCCTACGTGCTAGTTAGGATGAAATGTGAATTCTAACCAGCTGTTATCCCTTCCATTTTAGCCTTACTGCTTTCTGGCATTGGTAAAGCATTTGAACATTTCTTACCACCTACACTCTTCAGGGTCGTTCGCTTGGCTCGTATTGGACGAATACTGAGACTTATCCGGGCTGCCAAAGGAATTCGAACACTGCTCTTTGCATTAATGATGTCTCTACCTGCTCTATTCAACATTGGCCTCTTGCTTTTTCTGGTTATGTTTATTTATGCCATTTTTGGCATGGCTAACTTTGCCTATGTGAAGATGGAAGATGGCATTGATGACATATTCAACTTCCAAACTTTTGCTAATAGCATGCTCTGCCTCTTCCAAATCACCACGTCAGCTGGCTGGGATGGTCTTCTCAGTCCCATCTTAAACACTGGGCCACCATTCTGTGATCCAAATATAAATGGTACTATAGGCGAATGCGGTAAACCTGCCATAGGCATTATTTATTTTGTAAGTTACATAATTGTATCATTTCTTATTGTTGTAAACATGTATATAGCTGTTATTCTGGAGAACTTCAATGCTGCTACAGAGGAAAGTACAGAGCCTTTAGGGGAAGATGACTTCGACATCTTTTATGAAATCTGGGAGAAGTTTGATCCTGAGGCAACTCAGTTTATAACTTTCTCTGCTCTTTCAGACTTTGCAGACGCTCTGGCTGAACCTTTACGGGTACCAAAACCAAATAAAGTTGAACTCATAGCAATGGATCTGCCTATGGTCAGTGGAGACAGGATCCACTGCTTGGACATTTTGTTTGCTTTTACCAAACGAGTGTTAGGAGATTCTGGGGAGCTGGATACTCTAAAAGTACAAATGGAGGAGAAGTTCATGTCTGCCAATCCATCAAAAAAATCATATGAGCCAATCTCTACTACACTCAGACACAGACAAGAGGAAGCATCTGCCACTGTCATTCAGCGTGCCTACAGGAGTCATTTGCTCCTGCGCTCTGTAAAGCAGGCTTCTTACCTGTACCATCACAGAACTTGCAGTATTGATACTCTTGCAGACGCTGCTCCAGAAAAAGAAGGACTTATTGCATGTATGATGGGTGAAAACTATGGTAGGAGTCCTGACAAGTCTGAAACTTTGTCCTCAGCATCCTTCCCTCCATCATATGACAGTGTCACAAGAGCCAATAGTAGCAATCTCATGGTTGAGAATGGAGAATTTACAGGTAACCAACAATCTCCAGAAATTAAATAGTTCATCAGTGACTATGTTGCTAAGAATATTTTAAAATGTTCGCAGAGGCTGATATTGTAAATACACGTCAGCTGAGGCAGTCTCCCTATTAAACAAAGTCTTTTGATAGTGATTGGTTAACTATGGTAGCTGCTAAATAGTAACCTTTGGCTCTGCTGTGTTCAGCTTTGCTCTGTGCTTACATATGTAGAGAAAGATTTTGGATCTGTTCCATGGAGGGCACCCCATTGCAAAGCAGTACCCACAGTGCCTGTGTGCTGTGGTGGATTCACATCTGCTGACCTTACCCCTGGAGTAAGAAGCAGAGAAAAGCCCAAGCACCAACAGATCTGCTGGAGAATAGAAAAAGAATGTTAGTGTTAAGATAAATTGCTGAAGGGAAAGGAGCTAGATTTTACCCTTAGTCCATTCCTAGTTGATACTGTTATTATGAGCCTGTTAAACAAATGGCTGCTGATTTCTCTTTTTTTAATATTTGGGGACTGATGTACCACAAACATAGCCACTGCATGAGCAACAGATATGCCACAGTGTAGTGGACTTCTTCCAATATGACCAATTTACAGAATAAGTGATGGCATGTATGCTATTGTAGTTGTGTTGCTGCAGCTTAATGAAATAATAAATACAACTCTTAGTATTACAGAAGTTTTACTGAGCTGAGTAAAATCTTGCCTCATTTTGTTTGTGAGGATTATTTTTTTAACCTGATTTCCTTTGTCGGCAAGGTGAAGGCACTCTATAACAAATTGTGTTTATTACATCCTTTCTTCAGACTTCACAGAATGGTTAAGTTTCATGCTCAAGTTCATTCCTGCCAATGTGGTGGTTTAAGAAAGATACAAGTGTTTCAGTTGGGTGGAAATTGGCAGCATTGCTTCAACTACTCCTTTAGGTTTCAGTAACCCAGGGTGGGGAATGCCATATGCATCCTGTACAAGCTGAATCACATTGGTCAGCATCATCCATGGCCATGGGATGAAACCTTAACCTGAAGTGGATGTGCTCTTGGTAGTGGTGGTAGGAGGCTTTCCCCCTTCAGCCTGTGTTTCTCTGATGGGAGGACCAGTTTTCTCAATCCTTCAAAGATTAGAAGAAACCAAAGAGCGAGGAATATGGACAAACAGGAATTCTGGGTTGAAGCATTTGGGTCTGGGGGTTAACAGAAGACTAAGAATGTAATCATAAATTCTACTTCTGAAACTCTGTGTGCATATGGTCTCTCATGCTCCTCACCACATTTTTCTTATGAAGTTCTTTGTCTTTCTTCATGCCCTTAAGTAGCTTGGGATTCTCAGAAAAACACATGCCCAGTGTTGGTTTTTGTCCTTTGTACATGTACTTTGGAGATACTTCCTGCTGATGCACTTTGCTGTGTAATGACTGTTATCCTTTGTCATGCACTATACACAGGCATAAATTACTCATGACATTATAAATTCTTATTTAAACTTCAAACACGTTACACACAAGCTAGTTGCAATGTTGTAGCTGCGTGGTCACTGTTGGGTTTGGCAGATTCTGACAAGGCTCAAGTGAGCTTTTCCTTCTACGTTGGTTTCAGCCAGAAAGGAAACCAGGTTTTGTAACTGAGTGGGACCTGTTGTACAGTTTGCAACCTGCAGCAAGTTGCCTACTCTCTTCAACACCCCTTCTGTACTGTGGCAGTTACATGTCCTGTCTTGTATCATTTCCTTCTTCTTGTGTCTTTTTCACCTCTTCAGATTGTGTGCTTTCTCGATAGAAATTCTCTTTTACTATGAAAGGTAAATTACACCTATTACTGGGACTCTGTTTTCAGTTAAAATTGTCTGAACACTGAATACAAATAAATATTTATAGTATCTTTTAATTTTCTCTGTAGTATTCCCTTAGCTTCTCCTAACCATTCATGGCATCATAGCTCTTTAACTAGTTTTGACTCCCTCATATTTTAAGACAGGGGCACTGTGAATTTGTATTTTAGCAGAGAAGTCAACAGCTCTGTGCTATTGGAACCCAGGGGACTCTGCTCCTTCATGACAAAAAAGTGAAACTACCAGCTGCAAACAAATTAATTAAGTGGTTTTGTTTGGCTAAAATTATTTTTAAACCACTTGTCCTGTTTGTGACCCGCCACAGTTCAGGAGCTGACAACATGGCACTTGTGAGATGCTGTTTCCCAGGTCCTGCCTGTTCAATGTCTGATTCCCACGATGTGCAGAGTCCATTGAGAAGCAGTAATGATGCTCCCATTAATTTAGGTGTGCACTGAACTGTTCTGACACCCGCTCAGGAGATTATAAGTTTAAACACATCCATACTCAGAGGTGGTGCAACTCATCATTGTCAGTCTGTGTGCCAGGAAGGGGTATTTTTAATTGTAAGAATGGTTTATCGATAGCTGCATACGCAAGCCTCACTGAAGTCTGTCTGCCTGAGAAGGCCACGCTGAAGCTGAGTCAGAGCTCCACCAGTGTATGAGATTGGGTGCAAAAGATCATTTTCTACCCTAAGAGAGTTGTTTATTGGTGCAAGAAATTACAGTTGCCCCTCAGGGTGAATTTTACCTTCTTCAGAAACCCTTCTCAGTAAAGGTGATATGTTTGGGGGAAGGCAAGTCTCTCGCCATATACTTTAATCCTTCTGGTTCTTCTCTGAAACTTCTTAATTTTGGATACTGTAGATGTCCATATTAAAATCCTAGTTTCTTGTGACGTGGCACACAGTCTTGTTTCCAGGTGCACTGCTGTCTTTCCAGTCATACATAAGAATGACGCCTTATGCGCTTGCACCTTTTCAGCCACTATTCTGAGAGTGTTGCATTAACAGCTTGGTCTCTTCAACATTTACCTCTTCCATAATCTCTATATTACAGATTTTACTCCAAATTGCTGATTTTTTAAAGACATTATGAATAGAGACAATACAACATGAGGGGTGAGAGCCTTTTCCTTTGATAGGCCATGAGAAGCACCAGATAAGCAATATATTTCTGTTTATTCCCTTACTGATGTAGCACAATAAATACACCAATGAAAGACATGAGAATACCAGGGCAGCTGTAGTGTGCTTCATTTAACTACCTAGAGTGCATACATTATCCTGGATATTAGAAGTGACATCTGTTCTTCAGAGGATGGAATTGTGAAACTGCTTTGCAGAAGGAGTAAAGGAACCTGTCTGAGTGGAAGGTGAATAGTTAAACATTCTTCAAGGGATTATGTGCCATGGCTCTCTCAAGGGGATCTGTGATGCATCAGGCCCCTTAGTTCCTGCTTAAACCTCGTTGAATTTAATAAAACTAAGACTGGGGTCTGAGCAGGGTGGTGAAACTTGTTGAATGCTTCCTCCTAGTGGTTTTAGGTCCAAATTACATAATCAAAGTGTAAAAAAAAAAAGATTTGGGACCTTGATCTCAACTATAGAGATTGAAACTTAAACAGATAAATAATTTAAGAAGGAGTTTTAGCAGAAAGAAGAGAGCTTAGAGGGAGTGGGTGAAAAGGTTATGATAAAAGAAAGCTGCAGTTTAAAGGACAGAAAACAAGATGAGTGAAAATTTCCAGGGTAAAAGAGAATTAGACTGTGAATAGGAAGCTGGAACAATAATATGTTACTCATTGACTACATAAGAAAGTAGAAGTTAAAATAAAGAAGATGTGGGATTGGCATAAAATGGGACAGGGATGAGGCTTTGTGACACTGTCAAATTAGGGAAGGCAGCAGAAGGGAAAAAACACTCCACAAAAGCTAACCACACGTAATATTTCTATTTGAAAAGTCAGTACCAAACAACTCAAGGAATCAAAGGCTTGCTAATCTGAACTAAGTATGTTGCAGGGCTGCAGAACACATTTTGAAGGGGAAATAATGACAGACTTGAAAGAAAGTGTAAAAGTGAATAAAATAGGTTTGAAATCTATTTACTAAGAAAGAAGAATACAGTTGATCTTATCTACTGGTTCTCTGATAAAACAAAATGTAATGGGGCTGAGAAGAAAGTCCTCTACTTCATTAGCAGGTGATGAAAACAGCAGAGCACTGTGAAGACCAGGGTAAGTTACTGAAACAGAATGGTTGTGATGTGTAATGTGATGCAATTATGAAATAGAGAAATGTGAGTGAAGATCTGCAGCTGACATAGTCCATGGAGGGCAGGATGTGCTAATGCAACAGGAAGGCATAGGTGAGGTTGCCTCTGCACCTCAATATGCATCGGTTACTAATGCTCAAGACATATTCATACAAATCAAACAAGAATTAAAGAGCTTCCATGGTAGCGGATTAGAAGGGCTTTAGGAAGAGGCCTGGAATACTAGCTTGTTTAATCCCGCAAAATGAAAGTCAAGAGGAGAGACATGATTGTTCCTGAAAGGGAATTGTTGTGGTTTAAGCCACTATAACTCACCCAGTTCACTCACTCACTCCCCCCTCTTTCTTCCTCCCAGCTCCTGGAGGATGGGGAGGAGAATCGAAAGAATGCAACTCCCACAGTTTGAGATAAGAACAGTTTAGTAACTAAGGTATAGCACAAACCATTACTGCTACCACCAGTAATAATAATGACAAGAGAAATACAAGGAAAGAGAATGCAGTCGCTCACCACCGATACCAAGCCCGACCAAGCAGCGAAGCCCCCCACCCTTCTGGGTCTCTGCCCCCTGTTTTTACACCCTGGACATGACGTGCTGTGGTATGGAATACCTCTTTGGTCAGTTTGGGTCAGATGTCCTGTCTCTGCTTCCTCCCAACTTCCCCTCCTCCCTGGCAGAGCATGAGACTCAGAAAGTCCTTGGTCAGACCAAAACATTACTAAGCAATAACTGAAAACATTGGTGTTATCAGTGCTGTTTCCAGACAGAAAGTCAAAAACACAGCGCTGCACCAGCTACTGAGAAGGAGAAAAATGACTGCTGCTGCTGAACCCATGACAGAAATAAACTTCAGTAAGGGTTAAACCAGAGAACTAAACAATGCTTGTTTTGGATACAGCCTACATCAATCACAACCCTTCCTCCCAGGTGTATAGGAGGGGTGCAGTTTTCCCTGTGGAAGCTTTCCATGACCTAATGGCTATGTGCCAGGGCTCTGACACAGAGAAGAGCCGGAAAATGCACATAGAAAATTTGTCATCCATACTGTATTGGTCTCAAAGTACAAGTTGCTCCAAAACAGAAAGATCCAATCATCCAAAATGTGTTTGCTTATCTCATCCAGTCAATTGAGTCAATTGTCCCTAACTGAGACATCATGTGTTGGGACAGCAACACCAGAAGTTGGAAAGATAAAGTAACTTTTGCAGGAGGCATAGCATATAGCAGAGCAGGCTGGCATGTTCACAAGTCATGTGCAGGACAAGTGTTAGTATAATTGCAAGAAAATAAATGCAGAAGTTTGTTGGACAAGTACTGAGCTAAGGTTTGTGCAAGCTGATATGAAAAGCAGATCCAGAGGGTCTGATTTTGGATAGTATGAGCACAGATCTACTGAGTGACCTTAGTGCAGGTTGCTATGTTATATATATGCATATACATCACAAAGAATGTTTGCCCCCTGGTGCTTTGTTTCACAGTTAAATAGGCTTACACTTAAAATCACAAGCCTACCTTTTCATTTAAATTAGCTTGACTTCAGCTCCAAGCCACTAGTTCTTGATATACCTTTAATGCTACATTAAAAAATTACTTAGTGCCTGTTATTTTCATTCAATGGAGGCACTTATTCACTATCATCTCTCTAGTTATTATTTTAATGAAGTGGAATGACCTCTTAAAGCCTCTTATGCAGGCATTTTTCTCATCAATCATATAATCTTCTGGCTGTTTTCCACATCTTCCTATAGCTGACCCAGCAGTGCCACAGCTGTAACCTGTCATTATAGCCCTGATGGTATGCAGCCAATTTTCCCTCTCCTGGGGGCTGAAACACTGTCTGTCAGGAGCTTTCCTGGATGGGGCAGGGAAAGAGTTAACCCATTCAGCCACCAAGACCCAGCTGTGAGATATAAAAGATTGGGGGGCGGGGAATAAAAAGATAGATATAAGGGAGGAGATGATGGCTTTGAGATAGGGTTGAAGTGTGTGGTTGGGGGGGGGGGAAATGATGATTGGGCTCTCTCAAGGTGAGGTGTGGGAGGGTTTGATGTTGTTTTGGGGGTGGGGCAGGGGTAAAAGAAGTGGTTTGGGGACTAAAAGCTGTAGGAAGACTTGGATGAGTTTAATATGACTGAGTGATTGCCAACAAGGTGTGAGCTTCTGTGGATGGGAGGATCTGCATGAGGTGATGCATCTACTCTGGTAAGCCACAGGGTAACCTTGAGGTTTTATTCTGGTGTCAAACTCCTTGGGAAAAGGAGATGACATTGTGCCATGAGAGGGGCCAAACTGAGTCCAACCCAGTCCAGAAAATACATGTCTGGCAGTATGTTGAGGAAAGGCAACTGGGCTTGCTTGTCAATATAATGTATATTTTTCACTTTCTAAAGGGAGAAAGGTCAGCATCTTTTTTAGAAGATTAGTAACCTGGAAAAGTTTGGCTTGTTTATATTTTTTTCTTCTAAAATAAACATTTAATTTGGGAAGAAAGCACCTTTCCTAACTCAGGGAGCACTTGCTTAGAGTTGCACAACTTCTACACCCTACCCAACCCTCCCACAAGTGGGAAGATCTTGAACAGGTCTGTTCCCTTGTTCTGGCTTGGCACTTCTCAATAGGTAAACCCAGTGCTGGTTGTGAGTCTCTGGGGCATTGAGGTCTGGAGTTCATTTCTCAGTACCATGCATAATGAGGCTTATGCCTCAGGTTCACGGTTTTTGGCAGATCTTTTACCTAGGTAAGGCTCAAGTTATATTTTGAAATTTTTTAGTGTGAATGGCAAGCTTTACTCTGGATTACATCACAGGTTTCAACGTAGGAACAATGTTCTTCCACAGCAGACTGACTGAGAAGTGACCTTGTGATGCAGTTAAATCATGAAAGGATGTTGAGTCATGAGATGCACTGACAACATTTCCGTTGATTTGCACCTGTAGGGCTACCTCATCAACGTGTGCTTGTACAACTTTGCCTGTACTCCTGCCTTAGTGTTATCTAAGCACAGCACAGTGACCTGGTGATCTGTTACCCCTTACACATAAGTCATTAACAATTTTAATGTTTCAGTGGGTAAGTTATCGTATTGCACACTTGTAATTGACTGAAGGATCAAAATGTTTAATTCAAGTGGAGAATGTCAGAACTTTCCCTTTCATGTGACTGTTTGCCAGTCACAGGCAAGAGTGAATGCTATTATACTCTTGAGAAACCTGTGGCTCACTTCCGAGCTAAAGATGCCTACACAGGTAAAACCAAATCCTATGAAAAATCCCTGTGCAGGACAGGATGTGGCCATGCTACAAATAGGGAACATAACTGAAAATACAATGGCCACCAAAAAGAGTTATTTTAAACCCTGCTGTAAAAATTGTTGCCAAGCACTGATAGTGAGCACCAGAGAGGCTAGTGGGGTGAAGGTGGCCCTATTCCCTTCACGCTGCTCTTCCCACCAGCTTTGATCATACTGCATCATACGCTTGGTTTTATATATAGGTAAATTTTCTGCAAATGCATTTGTCAGGTTCTCTGGGCAGGAAGCAGGATGCTTGATGTAAATCATGCAGACCTAAACATATAGGGTGCTGCACTGATGCTGGTGGAATGGGAGGGACACTACAAACAGATCCTCCTAGCAGCTCAACACCCATTCTCATCTAATTATGGGTAGCAGGTGCAAAATACAACCTTAATTTATCCTACCTCATTTATCTAAGGACAAAGATCTTAATCAGTCTGGATACTTTCTGTCCACAACTATTCTTCCCCTCCCTTCAGTTCCTCCCTGAAGTTTTTGGAGGCTTATTTTTGAGTGAGTTATTTTTTTTTAGGGAAAATGCAGCTGATGAATGTTCAGGTTCATGGAGCAATCAGTTCCCTCCTCCACTGAGGCTGCAGCACAGTAGCAAGAAGAATTGTAGTGATGCCCGCCATCATCTGGAAGTAAGTCAATTTCAGTTGTTAATTAATTTTCAATTCGTCTGGGAAACTTTTACCCACTTTCCATTTCTTAGTTATTTCTGAATCAGGACCTCAGGTGGTATAATTTGATTGATGATGTTGAACCCATTTAAACCAGCTGAGGACCTTGTCTGCTGAAATCATCATTAACTAAAGGAAACCTGTGGGTTTGGGGTCTTGGTCTTTGGGTGTTTTTGTTGGTTGCTGTTTGTGGTTTTGTTTTGTTGTCTTTGTCAGTCATGAGCAAGATAATGTGGAATTTATGCATTAAGAACAATCCAGAACTTTTTCTCCCATTTTGATTAAACTGTGTTCTGAGCCAGTCTTATGTGTGTTACCAAGCCTATTACAAATAATGTTGTATCCTCTATTACTTGAATTCTGCAAACTTCCTTAAAAACTGATTTTTCATTTATTTGCCCAAGCCTTAGCAGTCTGTTAGCTGACATCAGTCCCAACGTCTCCTCAAAGCAGCATCTCTTCAGACAAATAAACTGATTATGGAGCAGTTTATTGGGCACTTGCTCCTGTGGTCTCCTTCTAGAGTGCACCTTCAGGTGCTGCTCTTTGCTCAGGAGGACACTGTCTCCACCTTTCTCAAGCTGAGAAATGTCTGAAGTGTGGTGGCTCTTATAAAGAGCTAAATGACAGAGAAATTGTTAGGAAGTAGGCACTGTTCAGGCAGATGGTATTTTGTAAGTGGGGCCTTCTGGTTACACTTACAGCAAAAACTTACAAGTTCCAGGAGAACTGGTCTCCTTAAAGGCTTGTGGAAGTGAATAAAAAATCACCACCACCACCAAACCCCACAAACACCAAAAAACCAGCAAATGAACACCCTCCACCATGTGTACGTATATTTCCACACATACTTTTCTAAAATAAAACCTAGTTCAATAAAGGAAATGTAAATAAAAATAGGCAAGTGGGAGGACTGGGACTAGGTGCCTTTAGAACTTACTGCTCATCAGTCAGTTCAGGAAGAACCCCACAAAAGAGCTGCATATTTATGGGAGGGTTTATGTGGCAAGGTAAACCCAATGCAATTTATCATTAATACAGTAAAACCTCTGCTCTAGGCTCATGCCACAAGTTAATGCAGGGGAGAAAGGAAGCTTCAGAGATTGATTGATCTTACTCATCCAGACATGGATAGTCACTTATCTTTCCACTGACCCTTTGGAGGGGAGGCATGATATGACTTATTTGGACTTAGACTTAGGTCTAACATTTAGACACCTTAATGGGAGCACATTAATCCCACTATAACTCATACAAGATTGGAAAAAATGCACAAAGCTCACAGCTGCAAAGCACTAACCTCTGATGGGTTTACTGCACAGTCACAATTTTGGAAGGAAGTCTTGGACTCTGCTCTGAGCCTGAGTCTAGTTAAGTCCAGTGACCACCCTCTGTTGCAGCGTCAGTTTCTTGTGTTATGTTATAGCCCTAAACCAGTCATGGCCTCTGTATCTAATGAGTTTATAAGGCTGAGATACACATTTGTACTGAGGATATTGTTAGAGCCGTATTCTCAAAGCATGTGGAATTTTCGAGTTCATCCTGTTCGGGTTTGTTTTGATTTTTTTGTTTGTTTGTTTTTAAGAAATGACTGCTTTTGTTTGCCCATCCATTGTGCAGGATGGGTTCATAGCTGCACCTCTCTTTGTGTTGGGTGCGAAACCTGGGACATGAAGTGAGACTGTAGAATGATGGGATGCTCTTGGGGAGGGATTGACATGAGTGAGTTACTGCTGTCAGTTGTACAAAAATAGTAAAATGATGACCCTGTTTGTAAGAAAAATGGTGTAAACAGTCACTCAGTTCAGAGTGCCTGCCTTTTACATATATTCACAATTCAACTTCTCTTAAATTTACTTAAGCCATCTATTTAAACCATCTTTTGTGCTGTTTTTTTACTTCTCTTTCAAATGTGAGTATAGAAAAAACCAAGAAGTTCGAAAAAGCGAAATACAAAAAGTGGCAGGCAGCAGGAAGTACATCTCCAGCATCCATAATTTCTGTCAGACTCCCAAATGCCCACAAAGAGAGGCCACTCTTGAACCCATCCACCTCTTTGGGAGACCAAAGTCAATTGTCAGGATTTTGTGTTATTTGTCCATGGATGGCTGTGTTGAGGGACAACAGTTCCATTCAAAATACCTGGCAGAAACCCCAGCTGTATCCCATTTAAAGTTACCTCCAAATCAATGATTGAAAATAGATGAAAGGATAGATAAAATTATAAATCTCTCTGAGAGATCACTCAGAAGCTCTGCAGAGAAAAAAAATTACTTTCTTGATGATGAGGAGAGCATTCAATATCCAGCAAGGGTCTGACCCTGCACTCAGAGGGGGTCAGCTTGGAAAGCAATATGTGGTTGTTCAGTGTGCACACTGATGTGCTTTAATGCTAGATTTCCAGTCAAGAGCAGTACAATTCTTAAAGGCTCCATTTGTCAGAGGTAGGATATTGCATTAAGGATGAAGTATGAAAAGCTGAGAGCATTGAGCAATTACAGCTTTGTTTAAAATCTTTTGCAAAGAGGCAAACCAGGAGGATTCAAAGGATTTCTTGACTTTTAGTAGGGCAAATTTTTGGATGCTTGGAGGATGCAGTGACTTCACTGTAGTTTATCCTAGCAGGTAAAGGAGCTTGTTGCATTAACATCCTTGCTGAATGCTGTTTTCCTCCTGCCCTTGTAAGTGACAGACAGGTTTCTTACGTTAGGGCTACAGGTGATTCATGCTGGATGGTTGTCTTGTTGAGGCTCTAACTTTGTCTCAGATCTAGTTTTGTGTAAAAAAAACCTAGCTGTTTTGTTTTGGTTTTGTGGTTTTGTTTTTTTTTTTCTGGGGAAAAGAAGATGAAGGGGAAATCAGTGGTAAGACCTGATGAAAGCTTCAAGGTGGAAGTGGAAATAAGCAGGAAAGGGGTGAGACGTTTGCAAACTGTATTTGCAAACAGACAGATGAAGGAGAGAAGGAGAAAGCCCAGAGGTGTGTGAGGGCTAGTGGCTGACTCTTCACTTGGACACAAGATGCAGCTGGTGGATATATTTGGTGATTATTTCTGGTCTGTAGTTGTCACGTTTTAAGCCTCTCAGGCAGTTCATTCACTCACTCACTTCTTTCTTCCCCCCAGCTCCCAGAGCGATGGGGAGGAGAATCGAAAGAATGCAACTCCCACAGTTTGAGATAAGAACAGTTTAGTAACTAAGGTACAAAACAAACCACTACTGCTACCACCAATAATAATAATGACAAGAGAAATACAAGGGAAAAGAATACAATCGCTCGCCACATATACCCAGCCCGATCAAGCAATGAACCCCCCCACCCTTCTAGGTCTCTGCCCTCCATTTTTTTTTTTCATCCTGGACATGACGTGCTGTGGTGTGGAATAACCTCTTTGGTCAGTTTGGGTCAGGTGTCCTGTCTCTGCTTCCTCCCGGCTTCCCCTCCTCCCTGGTAGAGCATGAGACTCAGAAAGTCCTTGGTCAGACCAAAACATTACTAAGCAATAACTGAAAACATGGGTGTTTTCCCAGACAGAAAGTCAAAAACACAGCGCTGCACCAGCGACTGAGAAGGAGAAAAATGACTGCTGCTGCTGAACCCATGACAGTAGTGTTCACTCAAATGTGGAGGGAAGGTGGAGGTGTGCGTGTGAAAATATCTCCTGGTCTTAGATCTTGTTGGTGCCTTTTGTATAACCCCAAGTAGGGAATAGGTCAGTCCAACAGAGCACCAGTTTATGAGTGCCTGTTTGTCATTGAATCCTTTTCTACATTCTACAGGCTTTTGCTGATCACCCATCCTCCTTGCGCCTTCATCCCACCAGGAGGATGAGTAGCAGCACTCATGCGAGCAATCCCCAAAGGCAAAAGGGCTCAGACAAGTTGCCCGCGTACATGGAGTATCAGGATAAGATTTTAAGATTTAAAGACCTTGGTGGCAGGCCCCCTGTGTACACCTGGGGCTTCCCAAGCTGCTCAAGCTTTAAGATGCTGAAAAAATATTAATGACAGCTGAATTCAGTCATGTCTTCCTCTTTTCAGAAAGACAGACTCCGTTGTCTTACATCTGTGTTGCAGTAGATTTAGGTTGGAAGTGGATGGAAAAGCTACGTATGCTAGGGAAATGTGATCAGAAACAGGTAATCTGGTAGACTGAAGACTTTTGCAAACAAAATAACATGACCAGCCACAGTTCTGCAGCCTACAACCCCCTGGTTGCAACTTCTTAAGTAGAAGGATGCATCAGTGAGGAACACAATAGAAAGGGCACTGAAGGATAAAGATGATGTAGAAACCTTACAGGAAACCTTACAAGAAGAAGAACTGGAGGTCTCAGCTTAATTTTCCTCAGATTTGTCCAGCTTTTATCAGAAATTCTGAGTCATTTAACCACTTGTAACCACAATTTGCCCAAGATTTGGCCTATGCAAGCATTGATAGGCCTAGAGCAGTCCTAAAGAACTCTACAAGATTATTTCTCTACTGAAAGATGTGGTCTTTATTGCTTAGCTGTACCGCATCTTGCTATCCCAAGCACTTCCCAGAAACTGAAATGTTAGTGTCTGAATACAAACTAATAGGCATTACAATTAATTAGAAGATTCAAATTAAAAAAAAATAAAAAGGAAACGGTTCATGATTCACTTAAAGTATTAAGTAAATGTACTGGAAGGAAGCTTGACTTTAATTAGTGTTAAGATGGAGGAGGAAAGGCATGATGGACTACAGTGAAAGAAGAGGGTACTAAATGCAGAAAATTACTTTATTGTTTTCAATTTCACTCCAGCCTGTGTGGGGGTCTTCTCATTTGCTCTGCCTCCGTGATGCACCTGAAGCCAGGTTTCTAAATGCAGGCTCACAGGTACTGTTTGACCAAAACCAACCAATCAATCAATTTGCTCTGACTCTTAGAGACATTTTTGTGTCTTTAGCACAATGAAATATAAGGAAGATTCTTCGAGATCTTCTGTATATTGTACAAGGGGGGGCTGTGGAGGCAAAAGAAAGGCAAGGGTTTTCTCAAAGTGCTCATGTAAAGAGAGGAAAATGCGCAGCAAATGTAATTTGCCAGAAATCAAATATGATTTTGCATCAGGTGCGGTTGATCTTGCAGTGCATTTAAAGCATCAACGTTTCTAGATGCTTTAGATTCTATGTGGATTTCTTTTTCCTAGAAATGCTTAACCTTTCATTGGGTCTGCTCAGAAGCCCTTCCCTATGGAAATCACAGCCAAAAGTCCCTTGGAGCATGACAGAGTTTAAACTTTGCCTCCCTAAAACATCTCCTTTGGGCGTTTGGTGTCCAGCTGCCCTGGGTTTCCTCCACAAGTTAAGCCTTATTGTACCTCAAAGACACTGAAGACATGGCAGTGTCCTCTGCTGAGAGGTTGCAGGGTTAAAGCAACTTTGGTGTCATGAGTTAGTGCTTTTGACTCCAAAAGGCAGGAATAGAATCATATTTCTCAGTCACTATGAAGAGGCTCAATGTGTGATCACCCCCTTAAAGGAGGCTTCATCTAACCTGGGAAAGGGAGGGATCGGATAACTCTTTTGTGGAAGCTAGCAAAGGGAAGCTCATGTGAAGTTTTTCTCAACCTTTTGAGTGCCAGAAATTCATGGGGTCTGTGATTTACTACGATGCAGGGAACATGGCAGGAATAGAAAGCTTTGCTGGAAACCTGAGGTCTGCCTTTTTGACACTGCTGATCACGAAACCCCACGTAAATGCTTCCCCCATTTAGTGAAGCAGTGTTTCTCTGCTATCTGAACTTCCTAATTACCAAATATTTGCACTGTCCACAGGTTGCAGGAGTGTGTTAAAGGGACATAATTCAGCCCAGCCCAGCATAACCTTCATCCCCTTCTAAGTTAAAGTACAGCTGTATTCTGCTGTGACATTAAGTGGCCTAATTCATGGTGGCATGGGGTGTGAGCCTTTTCAAGAAGGCAAAAAGCGTTTTACTTTAATGATGTGAGCTGTTATGTGTCTGTTAGAGCACTGAACGCTTTTGAATGCTTTCTTCACACTTGGACGCGTTCGTTGTCAGAGGCATTGCCTGCCTGTAATTCCTTCCTCCCTTCCCTCTCCCCCCCCCATTAAATTAGATTAGTTTATGTTGGGATTATATCTTTGAGTATGATTGAACAAATATAATAATTTAGCCAGGCGTTACAGTATTTCCCCATGGATGCTTGATGAAAGATGCTCCATGAGGATGATATACTTAATTAAAAGACAGAAGCTGAAGACTGATACAGATGTATCCTGACACAGCAGCTGGGTTTATGTCAGGGTCTCTTTGCTTATTGAAATTGAAGTGGGGGGTGAGAAGGAATCAGGGCTTTTATAACACAGGAAGGAGCAAGCCCATACCCCAGGCAATGTTGTTAAATGAAGCTTTAGCACCACCCCTTATGCGATCCAGCAGCAGACTCAGTCCTGGTGCAAATAGGGGCTGATCTTCTGCTTTCTGTAGCACAGATGTGGGGGTGCAGAGGGGACCCAACTTGCAGGTTTTCTCTGTCCAATCACAGCCACAGTGGGGCTGGGAAGCCAGCAGAGAAGGGAGCTTGGGGGGATCCTCATTAAGAGGGAGTCAATATGGGACAGTCAAAACCTCTTTTGCCTGGTTAATAAATGAGCAATGTTAATCTGATGTTCTTTCTTCATCCTACGCACCCTGAATCTCCAGTCATTTTTAGATAGAAAACATTCTTTGTACCGGTATCTCCATTTATTTCAAAGGGAGTTGTAACAAATCGCAGTATTTCTCTTTCCCGGTAGAGGGAAGTATTGGCTCAATTGAATTTTGCGTTTGACTACCTCATGGCAACTTCGAGCTTCTCACAGCGTTTGCTCCAGGTTGTAAAAGGCTTTATAGAAAGGGTCTCTGAAAATCAAAGCGCTCCACTGAGCTCCAGCAGGGTGGGAGGGCAGATGAAAACCTTCCGAATTTTGAAGAAAAATATTTTTATTTCCTTTCTGCCAAATGAAATTTGCAAGAGAAGTATTTCTAAAGAAGCCTGGGGGTTTTTGAGGAAAATAACCCGTGTGTTTTAAACTGTTCTCACAGCTTCAAGATCTGCACATTTTCCATTTTCTTTGTTTCCTTTAAAAAAACAAAGAAGGCAGCAACAAAAGTGCAGGGATACGGAATGAAAGAAAAGCTTCATAAACATCTTGGGAGAATAAATGGCTCTTTGCAAGCAGCATTGCTGCCTGTAATTCCTTTAAGAAAGCAGTGGTTGTTTTGTGGGGAAAAAGGTATCTTTCTGGAGAGAAATGAATAGAAAGACGCCATCAACTGATCTCCCGCACAGTATTTATTTTGCTGCTGGTAGTTACTTCCATCTGACATGCATATTTATTGGGTTTCAGCTGACTTGCCTGAACTTTGTCAGATATTCAGTAAGCCGGCATTACCTAAACTTTTCTTGCAGAAAGGAAGATTTTTGGCAAGGCAGCACAGGCTTAACCCATTTACCTCTCTGGTCAGTCTGCCTATAGTGTTGCTTTATGATTAGTATTTGCATTATGAGTTGCTCCTGCGCCAAAGATGCTCCCTACTTGCTGTGTGAATTTGGTGCTGCACAGATCCCATACCCACCCCTGAAGCACTGCCTTTGGTGTGTGCTCCCTTATTATGTTTCTGTATCTTCTGAAATGATGCCTAAAGGGATGCAATTTAGAAACAAGAATTCAATGTGTACATATTTGAACTGAAAACTGGGCAAGAGGACAGTCTACAGAGTGGGAAATGGGCAAACAATCTTAGTCCTGTTCCTGGTATGGAATATATTTGACATTTAGATTTCCTCTCCTGTACATCTTCCTCCTCCCTTTTATTCACCTTATTTATTTTCTTTGTAAATATTGCTGGTTTTTTCTATAACCTATAGACTGGGCTGATTTCATTATCACACGACTGAGGATTTGCCAGTATTAGGAATAATTTTTCACTGTCCAAAGACAGATGAAACAGACTGCTTTTCCTGGTGCTTTATTAGGGTTTAGCTTTACTAGGGTTTTCCTCCCTGTAAAAACAATAGAGTTGAAAATTTACAGTAGCATTATCTATTAAGAGAGACATGAAATCTTAAGCTCAGGACCAGTGGATGAAACATTGGGTGAAGCCCTGTGGCTTTCACCTGGCTGTGTCACTGAATCTGTGACACTGAGACCTTTCTGCTCCCCTGGTCCACTCCCACTTCATTTCTCTGATCAACCCTAGGACAGTTGCTACTGAGAATATGCAGAAAGGAGGACAGAGCTGAGGACTTTCATTCATGGATTGTGAGTGGAGCAAGAACTGCATGGAAGAGGCTGAAGTATTTACTTTTAGCTGCCAAGGCCCCTTCCACATGAACTTCCTGAATTTAAGTTAAAGCTCCAGAAATGTCTGTGTAACATCAACCTGCGGAGCCAAACTCTGGTCTGTGGAAGCACAGGCAAAGATATACAAACCCCAAAATTCCCTCACATGAATACACATGTATATCAGCCCCCAAATACATACCCTCACCTGTTATGAGCACAGAGAGCACTATGCCAGTGCTATGGCAGTCTATTAATTGGCTGTTCTTCTCTAGGAAGAAGCAATAGGTTCACCTGTCCTCCCTCTGCACAAGCCCAGCTTTCCTGTGATAGCATGTTTTAGCTGTTTGGGTGATCTAGGGGAAGAAGCAGCATTTTCAGAAGTGATGTAGGGCATGGCTCAATGGTAGGGGTCTGTGCAGCTCTGAGCACCCCACAGTGATGCTGCACCTCCTGCCCCAGAGCTAGGATGTTTCTGGGTGCTGAGAGAATCTGCATGGCGGGATCCTGCCATGGCCATCCCAGAGCAGAGGTTTTCCAGGGCAGATGTGACGTTGTGATGGGCAGCAAGACTACAGCCCTTGGGCTCAGGCCAATGATAACCCTTACGAGCATTTTTGCTTTGATGTGAATTCCTTTTTCTGATTGAACTTAAAATGGTGTTGAAAATCCATTGAACTGCTGAGAAAAAGCTGTTCCTCTTGTAAGGTAGAGGTGTCCTGCAGGGATGCGCTGGCGCAGTGTTAAGGTTCAACAGCAGGGATTGAGCTGGACTCACAGTCTAATTTTCCTGTGCTGAAGATGTGCCCGCCCTCTGTCCACCCTGGGTCTTCATGAGAACTTCCTTCCTTTTGTCCCATTACCATTCAGATCCACGCTGAGCGATTAAATCCCTGAGGATTTGTTTATCTTTATTTCCTACCTGGCACATCCATCCTCTGCCCTTCCTAGTCTTCGTTCCCTTCCTTCTCCCTTCCTCTGTTGTCTTTGTTTTCCAGTCTTTGACCTCTACCCCCTCATCCCAGCTCCCACTCTCCTCATCCTCCTCACCCAGACTCTTCCCTGTGATGTATCTTTTCATTTGCTGCTTTCCAGTTCTCAGTGTTTGTATATTTTGAATCCTTCATTTGATAATTTCCATGAGCATGAACCTGTTCTTGAATGGAGAACTGTTCTCCAGCCACTTTCCTGGGGCCCCTGGGGCTACTGCTGTCTTTTGGGGTCTGTTGTGTAGGTCCTCAGTTTTCCTTTTCATAACCCACTCCTTTTCCAGGACTTGCTTCTTTTGATCACTTTGTTCTTTCTGATCACTACTAAACCCTGAGCTGCGTTCACAGGAATGTTTGTTACAGCTCCAGACTCCCTTTCTGGAGTAGCAAGAGCCTCTTCACAGCCTATCTCTGAGCCAGTAAAGTGTTGCCAGTCTTGCCTGTATTTTGCCTTAATCAACATTTTGGGGTCTTTTTGCAGTTCTTCACAGGCTTCTTCCACTTTTGCCACCCTGAATGATTCAGTATTGCCAGCTTTGGCACTGGTCACACCTGCCCCCTTCCACTGCATGCTGGGTGTCCCTTGCCATGTCCTGCTCCCCTGTGCCTCTCCCCTGGTGAATCCCTCTCTCCAAGCCCTCCATGGTGCCCCCCCAGCCACCACTGCAGCTCTGTCCCCTCTTCTTCCCCCTCCCACCTTTCCTCCCAGTATTCTTCATCCCACCTTGCTCCTTAGCCCTCCTCATCTTCTCTCCTCCTGCCTTTCCCATCCTTCTCTTCCTTATCACTTCCTTCTTCCCAGCGCTCTCCTCACCCTTCATTCCTCCCTACTACTCTTCCTTTGCTATAATCACTCCTTCCTGCCCTTCCTTCCACATCCTCCCCCCTCGGTGCCTTTTCCATCTGTCTTCCTTATCACTTCCTTCTTCCCAGTGCCCTCCTCACCCTTCCTTCCTCCCTACTACTCTTCCTTTGCTATAATCTCTCCTTCTTGCCCTGCCTTCCCCATCCTTCCCCCTCGCTGCCTTTTCCATCTTTCTCTCTTTTTTCCAGCCTTCCTCGCTCCCTCCTCCCTACCCTTTCTTCCTTTCCCACTATTTCTCCTTCCTTACCCCTGCCTATCTTTCTTCCCTAACCTTCCCCGCTCCCGTTTCTCCCTCCCTATCCTTAACCTTCCCCCCCCCTCCCCAGCACTCCTGCCCGTCCCTCCTCCTCTCCCCTCTCCCTCCCTTTCTCTCCCCACCGGCGGCAGGGGGCGCTGCGGGCTCGGCTCCGCTCTGCGGGGCGGGGCGGGCGGTGCCTCCTCCCGTCCCGTCCCCTCCCCTCCCCTCCTTGCCCCTCCCCGCCGCCCGGCCGGGGCCGCGCTCGGGCGGCAGGCGCGCAGTCGGAGCCGCGGATCGAGCCATGCGCCCTCCGCGCCCAGCAGCCGGGCCCTGCCCGCGGGACGGTGCCGCTCGGGGACTAAAACTCTGTGGATACAGTGAAGTGGCTCTGAGACTCTGGGTTTAGCAGGAAAAATTAAATAAACACATGTAAGTTTCTCTTTTTTTTTTTTTGCTTGCTTGTTAATAAAATTATAGTAATAATAAAGAAGGGGGTGGAAAAAGAAATAAAACACAAGACAGAGACGTCCGGTTCCGAGCGTGTCGTGGAGGTAGTGCTGGGGTTTTCCTTTCCCTAAACTTTCCGTTCGGGCCGGGAGGTCCCGTCCGGGCAGGGGCTACGGGGGAGGAGCTGGAGGGGAGAAAAGTTGGCTCAGCGAAGCTGCATCGGGGTATATAAGCAGAGGATATAGGTGTGTGTGTATATATGTATTGCTGTCGAAGGGTAACTGTCAGGGAGTTGGTCCAGTTTCCATGTTTCCATCTTGCTTCTGCGCCCAGAAGTGCTGGAAAGAACTAACAACATAGAAAACACTCTGCAAATTGTTCATTTAGTGTCATGTGGCAGCAGATGTGTCGGAGTAGAAATTTAGTGGCAGATTTTGAAGGGAAGAAACGAACTGGAATGGGTGTTTCTGTGGTGGCAGGGAAAATGTATCGTTCTCCCGTATAATGAGAATATTATTGGTATCACTTGTTGTGAGAAGTGATATATTTTAAGTGTATATCTTAATGGCACCACTCGCCACAGAGCTGTTTGTAGAATATCTCTGCTTAAAGTGTTTGGAGTTTTTACCAGCGCATGTTAGAAGCTCCACTTGGCTTGTGCAAGTAAAAGAATAAAGGGGAGAGCTGCGCTGTACTCTAGAAAGGTGATCATGGTTTCATCAAGGCAGCCCCAAGGGGAATAGAGACATACTGGGAGCACTGTAAGAGAGAACAAAAGCTAAATTAAAGGAAAACTTCGGCAACCAAAGTGTGGCTGTAATGGGACTAAATCAGGCTTTTTAATTTTATTTTTCCTGGAGATTTGGCTGAGGAGGTGGAGATGAGCTTCTAGAAAGCAGAGAAACACACAAGGCACGCACACCTACAGCAACAGGTCTTGTTTTGTCTGGAAAGGATGAGCTGAGCTTTGTGAGTGCTTGAGCTGAGCTTTTTCCAGGTTCAACTGGGGCAGGCGGTGATCCCACAGGCAGGCATTGATTCCAGAGCTGGTGGCCCCGATTTCTCCCACCACTGGGTTGGCGAGCAGCTCTTCTCGAAATACAGGATGGATAGTGGAATAAACACGGTGATTCAAAGAGGATTTGTCAATACTAAAAATAACCAGGCCCGCAGATGTGTCCTAGAGGGTCATGTCCAGGCACTACATTTTCGGGGCCAATGAGCTCATTTCAGTGATTTTCTGCCCGTGTGTCCTGTCCTTGGTGCTGAAGTTCATTTTGCTGCGATTTCCCAGGATTTCGGGGCTTTGCAGAAGTGCTCTTGGAGGCTTCCTCTTGTCTGAAGCCGGTGGGGGGGCTTCCCCTCCGGGTAGTGTAAAGACAAAGTAGGGATGTGTTTTCAGACACGTATATTTGATCCATCCTTTTGGCGTGGGAAAGCAGGCCAGGTGGAGTCGCAGATGGATCTGGCAGATCCTATAAGCTTTTGGTGGCAGAGAATTGGAAAGGTCAGAGCTGTGTGAGGCAGTGAGGAGTGAAGCCCATACTAATGGACCCAGCAAGTGGTGTTTCTGAGAGTGTTACTGCTGTTGGTTTGAGTGCAGTGCCTCTGATGAGACATCTAGTTCTGAAAAAATTGAGAGGAGCCCTGTGTTAGGATGGCAATGATGTAAATGGGATCGATGTCCTCTGATTTTGGCAATTTTTTGGGGTTTGTGTTTTTTTTTTTCTTCTGGTATAGCCTTTTCAAATGGCAGATATGGTTGAAAGAGAGCTTCAGAAATAGAGGGTCCTTAAGAAAAAAGCATATCCTTTGGGAGCAGATCTCTCAACACTTAAGCAATGGAAGCCTGTCCTGCAAGTTGTGATACTTTTAGATTAATGCACCAAAAGGTCTCAGCCTTAAGCAGTGGAGTTTATGTAACCTTTGGTATGCAGCAGATCACTGTATTGCCAGAAGTAATCATAGATGAATATGTTACTTAACTTGTGTATGACTGGAGTTTGTTGTAATGTGTTTTTTCTCAGTTCTCAATGCTCATTCTGAATCCATTCATGATACAGCTTTGTACTTCTGCCTGTACTCCTGGCTCTCAAAGGGCTTTACAAACAGAAAGGAACAGATTCTAATGCCTGTGTTTGCACGGAGTAGTTTATGCCATGACGAGTCCTGCAGATTTAAAGCATGAAAAAACTCTGTACAGTGTTGTGGAGACCTGATATTGTTTCATACCGTCAATCATTCGTCAGAGCTCACAAAGGTATTCAGTTGCATCATTGGGTATGTACTCTAAATACCTTGACCATGAAGGGTGTATGTAGACCATGAGGCTTCCTGACTCTGAGTGACAGCTTATGGGTACAGACTTTAAAACTGCAACACGGCTGAAAGCATGATATTCCTGGTATGAATCAGAAACTCGCCTCTGTTCTCACTGTGGTGAACTAACACCTGTGGCACCAGCTCACGCCTTCCAGGACTTTTACAGGCTACAGAAAAACATTGAGTAGTTGCTGTGTTCTTAATTTACATGTTTTGAAAAATATGTTTAAAAATATACTGATAGGAAATAAGATCCTGAGGGGCACAGGAGATCTATGAAATGTAGCTGGTTTCATTTTTTTTTTTTTTAGATCTTATTTATGATATTAGACAGGGATTGACCCCTTCCTTTTCCTTTTCCCTTTCCCTTTCCCTTTCCCTTTCCCTTTCCCTTTCCCTTTCCCTTTCCCTTTCCCTTTCCCTTTCC